>CAUYRT010073366.1:0-11778 GCA_963574885.1 Lepilemur ruficaudatus
TACTATTCAGCTATAAGAAACAACAGTGATATAGCACCCCTTGTATTTTCCTGGATAGAGCTGGAACTCATTCTGCTAAGTGAAGTATCCCAAGAATGGATAAACAAGCACTGCATGTATTCACCAGCAAATTGGTTTCACTGATCAACACCTAAGTGCACGTATAGGAATAACATTTACTGGGTGTCGGGCTGATGGGAGGGGGGAGGAGGGGATGAGTATATACATACATAATGAGTGCGATGCGCACCATCTGGGGGATGGACACGCTTGAAGCTCTGACTGGGTGGGGGGGCAAGGGCAACATACGTAACCTAAACATTTGTACCCCTATAATATGCAGAAATAAAAAAAAAAAGAAAAAAAATTAAAAATGATCTAGAAATGCAATGAAGATACATCTTAAATGTCAGCCAAGAGTTGGTATTAATACATTTTCCTGTTTCTCTATTCTTACTGAGAAAGGCTTTCAGTTTATTACTTTTACCTTTTGAAACTAAAACATGATTTGTCAATATGATTTGATTGGGCTCTTACATCACTTATATTTTATTATCTTTATTTGGAGGATGCATTTGTCACTACAACTGAAGTAAAAAAAACCAAAACCTAAATATGATGAACAGCAGAGGAAATAAAACACCTGTGATATCTGTTCACATTCACTGTCACCAACTCATGCACTCAAGATAGAGGGAAGTGAAGGGAATGGGACCAAATCCCATTATGGGAGACCTTGCCTTTAGAGAAAGTATTATCAATATAGGAGTGTAATATTGAATTCAGGTAATAAACCTGTTGTAGAAAAAACATGTTTTATTATAGAAATTGGGGAAAATAAAAGGAATAAAAAACAAGCAAAAATCATGTATAATCCATACTCTCTAGATAACCACAGCTAAAATGTTCCCTGCCAGATTAAGACAAATCTTTATCGTATTATTTGTTTTGTTTTGATAATGGGAGGTTTACCCAGGTGGTCATTTTCACCCCCTGTGAAGGCTTAGCTTTATTTGAAGCAGTAGCCTTCAGAATTACAGATCAAAGGATAAATTTCCTTCTAGGCCCTCAGGCTGGGAATCACCTTGTCCTAATAGATGGAAAATATAGGGAATAAGATGAGGAGAGACAGGAAAATAACCAAAAATGATTTTCCTTAGGGCAGTCTTTGTTCTTATGGTAATATTTATTAAGTGCTTACTGTGTGCTCACCCCTATGCTAAATGCTTCATGTGCATTGTCTCTCTTTTTTGTCTTTAAAATGTCTACCTTTATTTTCTCTCATTTTGTTAAAACAGTTTTTTTGTCATTGACATACATTTACCTAGTCCTGTGATGACAAGGGTATATATTATATATATATATTTTTAAATCACAACAATCCTATGAGGTAGTTGGTAACCCATTCCCCATTTTACAGTTGAGAAAACTGAGGTGTAAATAAAGAGTCCCAAAGTTACCCAGCTGGATTCAAATATGAGCCTGACTGCAGAATAGATAACATTAACCCCTACTACCCTACAGGCCTTAAGGGTGTGTGTGAGAAACAGGGGAGGGGAGGGGGAAGGAGGTGGGGTGGTAGGGTGGGGGGAGAGGGGGAAAGAGAGAGAGAGGGAGGAAGGGAGGGAGAGGGAGAATATGAGTGAATGGATGGATGGAGTAAAAATGTACAAGTTGTCTTCTTCTAAATAAGACGCTGCTGCTTAACCCCTAGAAATCTCAGATTTCTCCTTCAGCAAAGGTATAGAAGCTTTTTATAATGCAAACCAGCGTATTCACTAGAGAAATAATAGCAAGGTACTCTTCTAGTTTCCTTGGGGTTTTGCCAACTTTTTCTGGATTCCATACAAACCTACAAATAGGTGTTCCAAAGATGGCCTCACTGAAGTGTTATCACATGGCTGAGGGAAGTGGTCATTCTTTAAATGGATAACAGGCACTCTTAAATATGTACGACTCCATTTTTCAGGTAACATAAAGTATTTATTTTAACCAAATTACTTTTTTATTCAAACAAATTAAAAAGAAATTCAGTTGTTGAAAGCAATTAAATATATCCTGTGTTTCTTCCCCAAAAAACTCAGCTAAAATAAATGATTTTATTTTCATGCATTGTTGCTAATAATGTCTGATGAATATATTTACATGAACTTGTCAGCAATTATATTAGACTCCACACAAAGTTACATGTTTGAGTTGAAGTAGCTAGAAGTCATCTTCTTTCAGTGTAAAGTTTTCTGAACCATTTTCTATCACCAGCAAGGAACCATCTATATAGATTAAGAATCATTTGGCCCCAAAATATTCATTTTGACAAGACTAAAGAACATGTGGCATAAAAGGAAGGAAATTCAAATACATGCCACAACAGAGATGAGATTGGAAGACGTTGTTAAGTGAGACAAGCCAGTCACAAAAGGACAAATACTGTATGATTCTTATATGAGGCACCCAGAGTAGTCAGATTCTTAGACACAGAAAGTAGAATGGTAGTTGCCATGGTTGCACGGAGGGAGAAATGAGGAGTTAGTGTTTAATGGGCATAGAGTTTCAATTTGAGAAGATGAAGAAGTTCTGGAGATTGATGGTGGAGATGGTTGTCCCACAGTGGAATGTACTTAATGCCACTGAGCTGTACACTTTAAAAAAAATTGTTAAATGACCTTTTTTTATTATATATAATAAGAATGTGTATGACCTTAAAAAAGAGAAATAATTGCAGTGTGGCTAAACAGCTAGGCTGTTAAAATTTAAATTTAAAATTAAAAAAAAAATCTCATGTGACAAAAAATGCCTGGGAGGAGACTAGGACTAGTCAGGTTACTCAGCAATACTGTCAGGTACACAGGTCTCTCCTTTTCCTCCTACCTTTCTCAGAAAGTGAGCCTTTGTGCTCATGCATGTCACCTCTCAGTCACAGGATGTCTGCTGTGCCTCATGCTTAGTTGTGCAATTAAGTGCAGGTATGGAAAGTTAGATTTAGTTTGGTATGGCAGAGACATTCCGTGTAATGTTCCCTAAATACCCATTTACTCTCCCATATTTCACATCCTCCTTGCAGTTTCCTGAGAACATGCAGCTCTTTCTGGCCGAGAAACTGGAGTGGAAAAGTTATATTTCACTTCCAGGTTAAGGTGGTAAAATAGCCTTTTGAATAGCAGGGTGGCCCTCTTGTTCTCTTGGAGGGGAACTATATGATCCAGGTAGTGCATTTACAGGTGATGGAGCCTCCGTCTGCCTAGGTTTGTTCCTGAGTGAGTGTGTGGAGCAGATCTCTAGGTAGCCCAGGTATGACCTATAACATTAATGAGAATTATATTTTTGTTACATCACTGCGATTTGGGGATTGTTTCTTTTTATAATCCAGTTTAGCTATTCTGATTGATAATCCAGGCTGGGCTTTTGCCAGACAAATTTGATGAAGTGAGGGAAACAGGGAGGCTTTTAGGGGTAAAGGAATGTATGTAAGTTGATGAAGCATGGAATTTTAGCTGGATAAGGACAGAGGTGAAGACCTGAGTGGGGCAAGGAATAGTTAAAAAGCAGCAGGATTAATGGATGGCAGTTTCTGATGAGGTGGAAGGAAGGTTGGAGTCAAGTGCCGAAGTGGGTAAGCTGGAAAGATAGGAATGAGATGAGTACATTTGAGATTACTGACAAGTTAATGTTGCTTCTGACATAGTCACGGGAGTGAGTTTATGAGGTAGTGTGGGAAACTGGAGAGAGTATCAGAGTACTTAGAAGCCAAGATATTGGGAGAATTATCTAGGTAAATATTAAAATCACCAAGAATTATGACAAGGAGTAGTAATGTTGGTCACAGTACAAGTGAGCTGAGAGCTAAAATCTCTAAGAAATGAGCTTGTCTTTTTTTTTGTCTGAAACGGTCTATATTCACTCTTACTCTAGAATGGTTGTTTAACTGTTTTTAGCCTGGCAGGTTTTTTCTTTGTTTGATTTTTGCCATCAGATCTTTAAAATGGCAAAATCAAACAGAGATTAGTCTTTTGGCCTCTTCTGTTGTTTGGCTGTTTTTGGCTATTTTTAAATTTTTGAATTTTTTTATGGATGATTTTCCTTTTCTATATGGTTAGTTTTTAATATTGTCTTTGGTCCAGAGCTTCACTATGATACACCTAAGGATAGATTTGTTTTTATTCCTCTTCTTTGGAACTCTGTATGGGTCTTCAGATTCAGGACTTATAACTTAAATTCTGGAAAATTTGTATTCATAATTCAAATATTAGTGCTCCCGTCCCCATTCTTTCTTTTCTCTTTTTCAAAATGCCTATTAATGTGTTGGACATTTTTGTTTTACACTCTGCACCTCTTAACTCCTTCTTTTTCTTTTCTTTATCATTCTGGGTGCTTTTTTTTTTTTTATAAACACAGATATAGGTTCTAGTTCTCTCTCTTGAGTAGCATTTGATCTGGTGCTTAACACATACATTGAGTGTTAAACAATATTTGTTTTATTTGAAAAGTTTTATTTGGTTCCTTGAAAAATCTGCCCATATCCCCTTCCTTTCCTTTCCCTGCTCCAGATTGTGCTGCTTTTTAAAATTACGAGCTTCCTTCTTTATCTTTGTACTACAGATTGTTCTATTATGGAGATAGGCAAACTGTGACCTTTGAGCCAAATTTGTCCATGGCCTATGAGTTAAGAATGAACTGCTGAGCTCAAGCAATCCTCCTGCCTTGGCCTCTCAGAGTACTAGGTTGATAGGCATGAGCCATTGCACCTGGCCTGCTCATTCTTTCTTATGATTGGATGTGTGTGTTAGGGATGTGGAGTTTGTAATTTTTTAATGGGAGCTCTTCTTCATGTGGGTTGTGAAAGATTAAGGATCCCTAGAAGAGAGGACATGAGCGTGGGGCATATCGAAGTCTCAGCAATAAGAAACACACTGGGAAAGAGTTAGCTGAGGCTGGGATAAGGGTTGGGATTAAAAGGAGATGACCTGGCCATAGAGGCTGTCACTCAGAGGGATGTGATAATGTCCAGGGCCTCTGCTATGTCCAGCATTTTTATCTGAATCCCTGAGGTTGGTCTGTAGAATACACAATCAGGGCACTGGCATCTGGACTGGACAAAATGACACTTCAGTGAATTCTCAGTGTCCAAACAGGGGTCTGACACTTTTGAGGAGGTCTGACAATATGCAGTAGCACCTCTGCCACCTGCTGTATACTCTGGGCCTAGCACAGAGTAGGAACTGAATCACAGACTAGGAAGTGAATGGATGAGGGAAGAAATCAAAGTCAGATCTGCATTATGGGGACTAAGAAGTACCCAGCAAGTATCTGCTGCTAATCTAGTAGTCCTAGACTGCTAACCAGATAGGAAGAATGTGGAGGGATACTTCTAGTCATTGGTTTGCATCTTCCTTGGGTATTTTTACATAAACAGCTATATTGTTGGTAACTAGGGACAGTTTTACTTCTTCCTTTTTGCTCTTTTTGTCTTTTATTTCTTTTTCTTGCTTTATTGTAATGGCTTGACTCTCCAGTATACTGTTGAAGCAAAATGATGAAAGCAGACATCATTGCCTTGTTCATGATCTTAGGGAGAAGCAATTCAATGTTTCATCATTAAGTATGATGTCACCTGTAGGTTTTTTGCAGATGCTGTTTGTTTCTGAAAGTTAATAATTGAATTTAGAGGCTTGGTCAGATTCAAGTATAGTATTTTTGGTCGTGGGCAAGACTGTATATGTATAATTTTATCAAAAAACATAATGTCTGGTTGTATCTTTTTGTGATATTAGCAGCCTCATTGATTGTTACCTATGTAAATTATTATACTATAGGTTATAAATGATTATATTATAATTCTCCTAATTTCTTTTTTATTTATTACCTGGAATACTTCTATAGAGAAGATTTTCCTTCACAAACTGTTTGGTTACCCTGCTGTACAATTCCTACAGGAAGGACAGAAAAATGATGGATTGTTTTCTTTCATTTATCAGTTTTCAGAATAGTGAATTAGTTTCTTAGCATCTTCCAAGGATGACCAATACTTTTAGAAACATAAGTTATGCATTTACTGTGTATTTCAATTCATTCATCTGTCATACTTATTGATGTTAATTAAGTTATAATTTTCTAAGTTCTTTTAGAACTTGGTATTTATCACTTTTCCTCTAGGTTTTTTTTTTTTTTTGGGTCAGATTTTCATTTTATGTACAATCCATGTTTTCTGCTAAGATATAAGAACATAAAGTTACTCTTACTTGCATAAATAAGGGAAAAAAGAGGATGTAATGAAAGGCTCATTTCTAATCTCTGTGAATAAAGAATGGAGCTGTTTATCTTTTAATCACAGTTCAGCTATATGGCAATATATTCTAAAAAAAACCTTGGAATTTTGTTGGTAAATCCACAGAAGGCAAACTTCCTTTGATGGGAACCTGCAGGAGAATTAATTTTTGGTGTCATGGTTCTTATGTTAAAGGTGATAAATGTCAGAGAATGTAAGTCATCATTTTAAAAGTTTCTTGATAAAAAACAATCATTGGAAAACCCTGTATATTCTTGTATATCAACAGAGGAAAAAGTCTCCCTGACACACATTGTGTATTTTTGGTGTAATGTTAACTTCATGTGGTTTAGCTGTTTGACTTGAGGCATGTTTACATAACCTTCTGAACATTCATTTAGCTTATGATATGTCAATTTCCTAACAATTATAATTGTCTTAAGGCATAACATTTCACTGTTCAACATAAAATATGTGCAAAAAGGGAATTAAAATTTGTGGAATGTCATGAGCTTAGCACAGTGTCTCTGTACAGTAAATGTCAAACATGTTTTCTTTCTATTAGCTTTATTGTCATATTTTGGGATTATATTAATAATAGGGATTGCCATAATCCTGTCCACAAAGTTATATATTAAATTATGTATCTAGATCTTCTAATTGTAGATATTCATTCACAAAGAGATATTTAGATCTTGAAGAATCTTTACATTTACACTTTACCAAAAAATATAGTGAAATTATTTCTGGAAAATATCAGGTGATTTTTAAGAAACTTTCACACTTTTATGAACTGTTTGTATTTTTGACAATGAGGGTATATTGTATATATATATACATAATATACACATGTGGATGTGTGTTTGCATGTATATATAGGGAGGGAGGGAAAGAAAAGGGAGAGGTGTACATATGAAGAGAAAATTTCTGAAATGGAAGGCATGAATGTAGTTTAACAATTAGAGACAATATATTTTAAGCAGATTTTCTGTTAGTGCTTAAGGCATGTCAATACATATTAGCTAAATAGGGAACTATGTATCATATCAGTTTGTATTAGTTTCGGTTTCATGAATTTAAGAATTTGTAGTCCTTATCTAAAAGAGATTGTTTCATTTAACAATCTTAGTCAATATATCTTTTCCATTGCTAAGAACCTCCCTTCCTCATTTACATTTGTGTGTGGGGATAGGGCCTGTGCATGCGGATTAATGACTTGGGAAAATGTTACTTTGTCCCTGGTCCCATTGGGGAATCTGAGCAGATCCTGGAGATGCTCTTTCTTTTGCTGTGATCTTTTTGACATACTTCTCTTTTAGTGTGTTTGGATACTTAAATTGTTTGGTACCCTTTACCTGTTATGTGAATTAACAGAGGACTTGATTTTCTAGTAAACTAAGAACACTTTTGGCAGGAATCCTTTTAATGGAAAAATGTTTTAAAGAAAGAAACCTTGTAAAGATCTTGTGCATCTACTGTTCTTGTTTAAGGAGAAACTGACATTTTAATTAGTGAAATTTATTTTATATATAAGAAGCCTTTCAAGTAGCATTTAGTATTTTTTTTTTTAAGTCTTGCTCCTACAATGTTTATCAAAGTAGCCTTTTTAAATTTTTTACTTAAAGGCAGGCTCTTTTTTTCAGAAATTTTTTATTAGAACTCAGCCTGCACATTACATTTCCTTTGTCTCCTCTTTTGCAGGTAGTTTTTACTTTTAACAGGTAGAAACTGTGATGGAATTCTAGGCAGCATTCCATCATCCCCGCACTACCACCATGCCCACTCTTACTTAGTATGTCTGAATGGCTCAAGTTCACCTCAGTGTTTAAATGTACTTTTTTTTCAGAGCTACAGAGAATATTTTCCCCAGAAAGCTACGTAAATTACTTGTAAGAAGGCAAGAAAGGTGCTATTTTATTAAGTCTATTCTACAGCTGTTGATATATGATGGCATTGCAATGAAAATTCAGGCTGCCCCTGGCTGCCTAGATCCCTCCCCTACACCCAGGTGTGTGGGTGCCAGAGAGAAAATGGCTATTGGCCATAGGTAGTCATTTACTTACTGAGAGACTGAGCCCAAGTGAATGGGAACAGATAAAATTATAAAACAGGATCTTTTGTAGTCACCCAACAGTGAGAATGAGACAGAATCTAGGAAATTCAGGAATCTGAATTCCTATATTACATAAATTATTTCTTTGAAAAAGTTTTCCATTTATTTTTCATTTCCATTTGAAATCAGGCACTCATGTGTTTCTTTAGTTTCTGCTGAATCTCATTATTAAAAATTACCGGATTGCTCATAGAAGTCATTTCACCCCTCACTGAACTATTCTCCAACTTACCTACTTCTTAAGTGATGCGTAAGGGTATTTTAATGCTACTGAGACATGTAGGATGTTCAGTATTGCTTTTCCTCAATCATTCTTGTTTCCTTGGATTTTCAGGATGTGGAGAACATCTTGTGCGCACCATACTGGCTAGAGAATGTTCACATGCTTTACAAGCTGAGGATGCTCACCAAGCTCTTTTGGAGACTATGCAAAACAAGTTTATCAGTAAGTATAACATTAAGAAAATTATATTCTTCTACATATGTATTGTTTCACTGAGCTGTAAGCACCTTGATTTGAGTACCCCATTTGCTAGCTCTGGGGCCTAGCATACAGTTAAGACCTTCAGTTGATATTGGTTGTGAAAAGAAATTCTACCACAATAGCTAGTACAGCATGAAATCTGTCTTATAACTAATCTAATGCCCAATATGTGAGACAGTATCTAGGATTAGAGTGATATGTATTATACAGTATATTATTAATGTACAATGTATATATTAATAAGATCCGCCTGATGGCAAAATGTAAGCCAAGGAATGAGTTATGAACAGGACTTTGAGGTCTACCTCTGGTGATTTTTTCAGAAAAATGTTGATTACATTCATGTTGCTATGTCTTCAAATATATCAGAATTAGACTTAGGTCTTATTCTTCTTTTGTTATAACAATTAGCCTTGTTGAATGCTGTTTTTAAGGAAAACCAAATTTTCTGTCTTAATAGCATATGTATTTGGTATAATTTGTTATTAGCTGTACATATATACTAGATTCATTCTTAGGACATTAATGAGAAGGAATAATAGGAACTGAAAAAAAACTATACACTCATGAAAAGTTAACTTCCTAGAAACCCAGTGATGGGTATATAATTATGGCATATGATAACTTTATGCTTATTGAGAATGACCCAAAATGCTTTACTGAGTTTAAAACCACAGATGCACGGATTAGTTGTACTTCTCCAGGTTTGGGTCCATGATGGAGTTCCTGAACTCCACTCTTTTGTCTTCTGTTGTTTTGATGTACTCTCCTTTGTGTAGCTCTTTAAAATTGCTCATAGAGTTGGACTGCAGTATTTCATTTTGCCACTGGGACTTACTGTTTCACGCATATTGAACCCCATCTTAAAAATTCCAGACTTACTGAAAGGAGCAAAAATGCCAGAGCTCACCTAATTGACCCTGCTCATTTAATAGTTGAAGAAACTTAGTTTTTAAGAGTTCAGTGACTTCCTCAAAGTTATCTTGTTAGCCAGTAGGTATTTGTTGTGTAAGAATACACTGCCTTTTACTTAGGAAAAAAAACAAAAAGGTAAGATGAGTGTGAAATACAGAAGGACAATGTCCTGGGAATCAAGACTGCTGGGTTTTACTCTCATCTTTGTGTCTGACTAATTGGTCGTAGCATTTACTTATGTTGTTTCATTTTATTAAGGAAAAAAAAAGTGAGAACATTAGATAAGAGACAGTTTCTAAATTCCTTCACTATGTTAATTTCTATGAATTCTATACTGGATTCAGCCCATAAATGTGAAATTCTTTTTAATCAGCTGATTTAGAAATGGAATTAGAAAATGAAAATTTTCAAGAACTATTTGAGAAACACAGATGATATTTACAAAGTAGTTGGAATGAAATAAATTGGATTTACCAGGGGACTGGACTGGAAGCAAAGAGATTGGGTTCCTTCATCTTTCAGTATACTGATAGTGTAATTAGTTATCTGTTTTAGGACAAATTTCTTTGTTCTCAATTTCCTCATGTGTGAAATGAGGCCAGATCTGGACAGTCCCGAAAATTCCTTTCAGCTCCTAAATCCTATTGGATCCTTGATTTAGTTTACAAACCCATCTAAACTGCTGTATAAAGTACAGTTTTAAATCAAATTACTTGTTAATTGAAATTATAAATTAAAACTGTTAATGATAGGTTTTAAATACCTATTTGAATTGATTTGGTAGAAATTCTTTCAGGCAATGATTGAAGTAAGCTAGCAACCACTTTCTTGGTTTTGTGGAAACCATGATATTCTTCTCTTTTTGCTTCCTTTGTTTTTTCTTTTAAAAAAGATTTGTAGAAATAATATTTCTAGAGATTCTTATTTCAGTGTATACATGGAAAGAGTTTATATAATAATCAAGTCAAATAACACCTTTCCATTCATTCTGAGTCTCATTTCTTTTGCCAGAAAGAACCAGTACTAACAGTTTGATATGTGTATCTTCCTCCTCTGCTCCTCTCCTTTTCCCCTCTCTCCCCACCCATCCCCTCTCTTCCCTTCTCTTCTCCTTTAATATATTGTTTTGCAAAATACTTTTCACTTAACATACCTTGATGCTCTTGATTTGTCAGTATATATAGATTTACAGCTGAGTATATTTCATGGTTCCATAATTTATTCATTCCCCTACTGAAAAAGATTACAGTTGTCTGTAATTTTGGTCTGTATCATTTTACCATGTATAAATGCTTTTATTTCTCTATACTCTTAATTAAGCATTTTATATGATTCCATTTTTTCTTCTTTCTTAGCATGTCAGTTATACTTACTGTTGTACTTTTGTTAGTGGTTGCTCTAGAGTTTGGAGTGTACATTTACAGCTAATCTAAGTCCACTTTTAAATAACACTGTAACACTCTACAAATAGTGCAAGTAGCTTATAGTAAAAAAAATAGTCCAAATTTCTCCCTCCTATTCTTTAAATCATTGCTGGCATTCATTTTACTTATACATAAGTGTGTGTGTATTTGTATAAAACTGAATACATTGATATTATTTTCAATAATAACTATTTTTAATTAAGAGTAAGAAAAATAGGAGTTTTTCTTTACCTTCACTTATTCCTTCTCCAGTTTTCTCCTTTTTTTTATGTAGATTTGAGTTTCTGGCCTGTATAAATTTCCTATATAAAGTTTTCTGAAAAACTTTTTTTTTTTTTGAGACAGAGTCTCACTGTGTTGCCTGGGCTAGAGTGTCGTGGCGTCAGCCTAGCTCACAGCAACCGCAAACTCCTGGGCTCAAGCAATCCTTCTGCCTCAGCCTCCCAAGCAGCTGGCATGAGCTACAGGCATGAGCCACCATGCCCAGCTAATTTTTTCTATATATTTTAGTTGGCCAATTAATTTCTTTCTATTTTTAATAGAGACGGGGTCTTGCTCTTGCTCAGGCTGGTCTCGAGCT
>CAUYRT010073367.1:0-45652 GCA_963574885.1 Lepilemur ruficaudatus
GTCTCTCTCAGCAGCAGCGGGTAGGGAAGGGGGAGGGGAGAAGGAGGCAATATGGCGTCTGCTGATCGGCTTGAGTCTGTGGGCTGGGAGGTGTCCCGAGGGAGCTAGGAGCCTGGTGCCTGGCCACAAGAGGCTCACCGCTCACGGGCAGCAGCCGTCTCTGGGCTGGTGTTAGGTCTCTCCAACCGCCCAGGAGCCCACTAGCAATCCGAGGTGCAAGGGCGGGGAAAGTTAGCTGCTCCACCTACCCTTGTCGCTGGTCTCCAAGCTTCTCGTGGGCTTTCTCCTTCCAGTTCTCCTCTGCAACCTCCTCCCGTGGAGTCTCTCATGGTCTCACTTATCCCTCCTTCTGACCCTCGTCCGATGTATACTTGTCTGCTTGCTTATTTCTGCCGCTTTCTTCTAAAATCTGTCTTTTTTGCGGAGACACTCTGGCTGGCGGCTGTACTCGTCCGCCATCTTTAATTCTCCTCCTCTGTTGGTTATTACTTCAATGGAATATCCTTTTTCATCTTTTCACTTTCAAACTATTGTATTTTTGGATCTAAATTGACTCTCTTGCAGACAGCATATAATTTGTGTATATCTTTTATTCATTCCACCAGCCTCTTTTCTTATAATTAATGAACTTAAACGTTTATATGTAAATTGACTACTGATAAGGAAAAACTTATTTCTGCAATTTTGCTATTTGCTATCTATATGTCTATATTATTTTTATTCCTTAATTCTTCCAATACAACCTTCTTTTGTGTTTGATTTTTTCCCTAGGGTACCTTTTTGATATCAGTCATTTCCTTCTGTACATTTTCAGTTATTTTATTAGTGGTTGCCATGGTGCTTACAATTAACATCCTAAATTTATAACAATCTAGTTTGAATTGATACCAACTTAGCTTCAATAGCTTATAAAAACTGTTCTCCTCTACAGTTCCATTCCCCCTTTATGCTGTTAAAGTGTCACAGATTATATCTTATATATTGTGTGTTCACTAACATGGATCTATAATTATTGTTTTATGTATTTACTTTTAAATCATGTAAGAAACAAAGAAGTTAAAAACCAAAAATACAGTAATACTGGATTTTATATTTACCTATGTAATTACCTCTGTTGAAATACTTTATTTCTGCATATGGCTTTGAGTTACTGTCTAATGTGATTTCATGACATCCTGAAGGATTCCCTTTAGCAGTTCTTGTAGAGTGGATCTGCTTTGTTTTTTGAAAGATAGTTTTGTCACATACTGAATTTATGATTGACAGTTGTTTTCTTTCAGTGTTTAAAATATGTCACCTGCCGAGATGGGAGGATAGCTTGAGCTCAGGAGTTCGAGACCAGCCTGAGCAAGAGCAAGACTCCCATCTCTACAAATATAGAAAAAATTAGCCAGGCGTGGTGGTGTGCATCTGTAGTCCCAGGTACTCAGGAAGCTGAGGCAGGAGGATCACTTGAGCCCAGGGAGTTTGAAGTTGCTGTGAGCTAGGCTGACACCACGGCACTTGCCCAGGCAACAGAGTGAGACTCTGTCTCAAAAAAATAAAAGAATAAATAACAATAAGCCCAAAACCTAAGAGGCAAATGTATGGATGTAGAGTTAGAGAAAGCAAAGTAGGTAAATAAACAAACAAACAATAAAAATAAAAAATATAAGATGTCACCCTACTGCCTTCTTATCTGCATGGTTTTGATAAGAAATCAGCTTTGAATCCTACAGAGGATCTCATGTACCTAATAAGTTGCTTCTCCATTACTGCCTTTAAGATTGTCTGTCTTATACAGTTTGATTATTATGTGTTTGATATAGATCTCTTTCACTTTATCCTACTTGGGGTTTGATGGACTGCTTAAATGTGTAAATTTATGTTATTCATCAAATTTGGGAAGTTTTTGAACATTATTTCTTCAAATATTCTTTCTGCCCTTTCTCTCTCTCCTCTCCTTCTGTGACTCCCATGTGTGTGTTAGTATGCCCCTTGTTTTCCCCCAGATCCCTTGGGTTCTCTACATTATTCTTTTTTTTCTCCTTTCTTTCTGCTCCTCAGACTGGCTAATTTCAATTATTTTTATCTTCAAGTTTGGTAATTATTTCTCCTGCCTGCTCAAATTTGCTATCAAGCAGAATTTTAAAATTTCATCTATTACAATTTTCAGCTCCAGAATTTCTATTTGGTTTCTTTTCATAATTTACATTTCTTTGTTGATATTCTCTATTTATTCATGCACTGTTTCCCTAGATTCCTTTAGTTCTTTGTCCATAGTTTCCTGTATCTCTTTGACCATATTTATGATAGTTGATATAGTTGATCTAAAGTCTTTATTTAATAAGTCCAGTGTCTGAGCTTCCTCAGGGATGGTTTCTGTCAATTTAATTTTTTCCTGTGAATAGACCGTATTTTCTGTTTCTTTGTATGTCTTGCAGTTTTTGGTTAAAAATTGCGCATTCTGAATATTATAATGTGATAACTCTGGAAATTAGATGCTCCCTCCATCCCTAGATTCTGCTGTTGTTGATAGCTGAGCCGCACAGCACAGTCATCCATTTGTTCAGTGAGTTTTCCAAACTTTTCCTTCAAAGACTGTACTCCTTTTTGCATGTGGTCACTGAGCTCTCTGTTCCATTATATCTGAGGTCAGCTAGTGACCTGAAAAAGATTTCTTTAAATGCATTAAGCCACAAACAAAACAAAACAAAATTTTCCCATTTTTTGCAACTTGGCTTTGAGCTGGGCCACTTCTTCAGTGCTAAGCCAGGCCACCTACAACTCTACCTTACTCTTCACCTCCTGCTCACCACACACACCCTTTAGAGGTGCAAGCCTAGGGTACTCTTAGGTCTTCTCTGAACATGTATCTGGTCCTGGGCATATGTGATGTACTCCAGCTTCCCTGGTATCGGTGCTGGCCCTTCCTAGCCCTCGTTTCTCCGAGTAACTTTCTCCTCAGCCTCCTCCTTTCCAAGCTTTTGTCTACTGCTTGCCGTATCTGCTGTCTATTGCCCCAGGTGGACACAAGTAGTGTATGTCTTTATTTCTGCAGATGCCACTGCTGTAAGATACTCCAGCCGGGCGGGGGAAGGGGAGGGAGGTTACAAACAAAGGTTAGCCTTTACATTGATTCCTTAGGGAACTGCCAGACAGCTCACAGCATTTTAAAACAAAGTTCAAGTTAGCTACCTGGCACCAACATGCCACACCTGAAAGGCAGGCCACTGTCCTCATGGTGTTGGAAATAGGGAATGATAGGCAAGTAAGTGAAAATACCAGAATGCTTTCTTGCCAGGATTCAGCCACCTTTATTTTCATTAAGCACTCCCTTGGTTGCCATAACTTTTTTTATTAGATTACAGAGTTCTGGGATAGTTAATTTTGTAAGTTTTTGCCAGCTTAAAGGTTGTTTCAGTTGAGAGACCAAGTCTTTGAGCTCCCTACTGCCATTTTCTGTGATGTCACTCCCAGTTTTTATTGGCATGTTTCAAGTATGAGTTTTAGAGGACTTTGCTCTATTTTTTCAGGCTTCCCCACACCCCGCCCCCTCAGATTTATTGTGGAAAGAGTGATCCTCTGTATCCCTTTCTGGGTCAGTCTAATCAGCTTTTGCCATATAGGATTTAGCACCTGAGGTTAAAATCAATATGTGTACAAGGAGATACAGGATCAGATAACCCTGGGTCATATGCACCCAAAAGAATTCTAAATTCTTCTCTGAATAGTTGCTGGTATTGTCTGGGTTTAGGAAAATCCTTAATTTAGCTGAGTTCCAAGTTTTCAATTCTACAGTTGTCTGCAGAACTGGCTCAGTAGGCGATTTGAGCAGTAGGACGAGGAGGGAGGCATTGACAGACAGAGGTAGAGAAGAGTGGGAGGATAAGGGGAAGAGGGAGAGCTGATGTAGAGAAGTCACTGGAGGACAAGGAGGCAGGGAATTTACTAGAGTGAGGAGTCCATTTCATTGTTAAGTTTGTGAAATTGTTCATTAGCTTTGGCTAAACAATCTTTTAGTGTAATAATTTTTGAATCAGAATTTCACTTGGAGTCCTCTGCATACCAATAAAGAAAATTGCTTCCCATAGAGCCTGAGAAATCTTATTCCCTTTCTTTCCTAAGGTGCCTCTCAAATGAACAATTTTCAAGTGAAATTTCCCCAGAGTGCCATTGAAGGCTCAAATCATCCTTGGCGAAATTATGCCACTTAGAGAGCTAGGCCTGAGATTAAGATTGCAATGCGTGTGCATATAAGAAGCAGGAGTTTTTCCTGGAGGAGGGGAGGATTTAGACTTAGATAATCCCATGAGAAGCAGCAATAGTCAGTCCAAAGTGACACCTGTGCACTTCATATATCAGGTGCCCACCCTGACAGTTGGCTGCCTCCGAATGCATACCTGATAATCTGTGTCCCCCATGTAGCCAGAAAATCAGAAGATTTCTCCTGAATCTTTCTCTGTCTCTACTCAGCTCTCCCTTCTGGGATTTGGGCTGCTTAGAGTTTATGCTAGAGAATGCTAGAGGAAAAAATAAGGGTAAACTCACCAACAGTTTGATAGTATTATATCAAATTCTGGTGTTCTGCCCTAATAATCCTGGTAATATTTATATTTTGGAGTTTTTAAACAGCTGCTCACATATTTATCCAGGTTTTGTAGTTTTTTTTCAGTGGAAAAGAAAAGTTAGTGTGTGTTTACTCTACCTTATCTGGAACTAGAACCCTTCAGTTGATAACTTTAAAATATATAAAACAAAACTTTTCAGGGCTAAAAGAGAAAACAAAAAAATTTATAATAAAAGAGAAAACAAAAAAATTTATAATTAGAAACCTTAATACTCTCCTATCAGTAAGCATTAGACAAAAATTCAGTAGAAATAAAAGATGAGGATGATATAATTAGTCAACTGTCCTATTGCTCACACAGGACACTATATACAACGGCAGAACGCACATTCAAGTGCACATGTATTGTTTTCAAAAATATACTACATTCTGGGCTGTAAAGAGTCTCCAGAAATTTTTAGGTGATTGAAGTCCTAGAGAATATTGTCTCTGATCACTGTGGACTTAAATTTAAAAATCAGTAAGAGAAACATTAGGCATCTCCAAATGTTTGGAAGCTAAGCAACACACTTCTAAATAACTGGTGGATCCAAGTAGAAAATATTTTTAACTAAAAGGTATTAAAAGTATAATAGATTCAAACATGTAGGATGCAACTAAATTAGTGTTTAGAGGAAAATCTATACCTTAGAATGATCTAAGTTTCTATTATAAGATACTAAAAAAAGAGCAAGTAAAACCAACAAAAATAGGATAAAGAAAATAGTAACAGCAATAGAAATCAATGAAATAGAAAGCATGCACACAATAGAAAGAAAATCAGCAAAGCCAGGTGGTTCTTTAAAGATTAATAAAATGTAAAAAATGCAAATTACCAGTGTTAATAATGAAATGGAGGACATTGTTATAGAACCTTCAGAAATTAAAAACATGATAAGATAATATGAAAAGCTTTATGGCAATAAATTCGATAAATTATATGTAAATGACAAATTGTTTGAAAAACACTTATTAAAAGCTGATACAGAACTTTGCAGATTTTTATATTTTTGTGTCTGTTAAAGAAATTGCACCTGTAATTAAAAACACAAAAACAGAGAAGTTGGCCGGGCGCGGTGGCTCACACCTGTAATCCTAGCAGTCTGGGAGGCCGAGGCAGGTGGATCGTTTGAGCTCAGGAGTTTGAGACCAGCCTGAGTAAGAGCAAGACCCCATCTCTACTAAAAATAGAAATTAGCTGGACAATTACAAATATATAGAAAAAATTAGCTGGGCATGGTGGCGCATGCCTGTAGTCCCAGCTACTCGGGAGGCTGAGGCAGAAGGATTGCTTGAGCCCAAGAGTTTGAGGTTGCTGGGAGTTAGGTTGACGCCATGGCAGTCTAGTCCAGGCAACAGAGTGAGACTCTGTCTCAAAAAAAAACAAAAAAACAGAGAAGTCCAGGGAGAAAAAAATAGAAACTAGAGAAGTCCAGAAAAAAAATAAAAACAAAATTAAACTTCAGGTCCAAGTGGTTTCACTTGTGAATTCTACCAAATGTTTAAAGAAATAGTACTGGCTTCCTATAATCTCTTTCAGGTAACAAGGAAAGAAAAAACACTTTCCAAATCCTTAAATGTTGTGAGCATAATCTTTATTACAAAACCTAACAAGGGTATTTTAGGAAGGGAAATTTATAATCCAATATCTCTCATGAACATGGACACAAAAGGAGTTGTTTCATTTTGTAAGTCAGTATTATCAGTTTCCTGTAGAACCTTTACAAAAGTGGACTGGGAGAGTAGTTAATCCAGAGGCAGTGTCTTTGGTTTTAAATGCTGCAGAGTGGAAGAGCATGCTTGGGCTGGTGCAGGACCCGCAGCTCACTATGGGACAAACATAGTTGCATGTGATGGCTGCATGTGATACACACACACACACACACACACACACACACACACACACACAAGAGGTTATTCCTAAGGGAACAGCCAGCCTGGTGGACTGGATAAAAGCCACTATAAGGTCTGTTTATCCAGAAAAGAGGCCCTGTCCCTCCCCTCTAAATACCAAGTGGGACACCCCAGATGAAGCGGCTGACGTGCTTTGTATTTAAGCCAGGTGAGACTGGCTTTATGATGACGATATTCACCCACTGATACGCCCATTACCCAGGTCATGGTAAATGCTGTGGTTAAGAGCGCACCTTAAATGTGGATCTCCATATAACCTTAACTGCCACAAAACCCAAAAAACAATTCAGGAAAACTTATCAGATTTGCTGACTTAGTTTCCCCTCATGAGTCTTACAGTTGTTGATAAAAATATTAGGTTAATTAAGAAGAAAAAGGGGAAATGCAGAGGGCAGAGTCAAAGGACTTGTCTTAGCATTTTAAACAGCTAGTAAGAAATAAGGTGAATAAAGCAAATATTGACAGGAGAGAAAGAAAAAGAGGATAGTCAGGGGACTTGTCCCAGCAGGATGGAAATCTTTGGATGGTTATTAAGAAATGGGATAAATAAAACAGACATTGATGGACTACAACAAAGTTTTTAATACAGCACTACCAAAGGCTGAGCACAACAAAGGGACCCCCTGCTGGTCCCTCAACGTGAAAGGGCTCTGAACGAGTCCAGTCTATTCACTCCAGTTTGGAGAAATTTGAAAAGTCACAAGGCAAAGTTTAGTATGAGAAATCTGACCAACAGTCACTGGGACAGTGGTTAGGCAGATTAATCAAGATAAAGATTGACAAAAGGGTCAGAATCTCTTGGATAGGGACCCAAAGCCTTATGTACACAAGTGGATAAAATGTCAGGGGTGGAAGAGAAGTTCCTGGGACTCCTTGGTATGGGAGCCCCATGCACTGTGATACCCCAACCCACTGATAAGCCCTGAGGCAGGCTACAGTTAGATTGAGAGAATATTAAAATATAAGGGTTGGTAGGCTCATGAAAGTTGGAATTCAGGTAAACAGGCTTAAATTTAGGTAAAGAAGTTGCATCTCCTTTACTTTAAAGCTTTATGGGAATGGACATTATGTCTCACTGGGGGACACTTCCCCTACCTAATATTGTAAAACCAAAATTTGTTGAGGTCCTAATAGAGGCTACAGTTAGGAATGTGGGAGTTGATGCAATTAAGGTGAAAGTTTGTAGAATTGGTACATTTGAACAGCCTCTATGTGAAGTGGTTGCGTCTCTTTTACATGATTGTTTGATAAGGACGCTGTACTCTGACTGGAGATTGTCCCCCTAGTACTGCAAAGCAGGAGGCACCAGCACCTCACAGGGCATACACATCAGTGCAGAGAGCACTGTCAGAGGTCACAGGTACGGAAGCTGAGACTTCCTTCCCTTGCTTCCTCTGCACAATGCTTCAGAGACCACACACATGTTTCTTATTATGTCACAGTCCCCTTAGCAGGTGAGGCATTGATGACCAAAAATAAGAAAGTATGAGAATGTAATCCCAGTCCAGACTGGGAAATATTTTTAGATTTTTTTTTTTTTTTTTTTTTTTTTTGCTTTGAAAACTATAAGACAATCTTCATTCTCCAGTAAAACCCAGTTTTTGAACAACTAAAAGAAGTGCTATTTTACACAATAGGATAAAGACTGAAGATACAAGAATATGAAATGGTGCCACATTTGCATGTAATATCTTTGACATTGGGAAGAGGATGAAGACTGGGCCAGGCCTATTGTATCTAATTAGTAATTCTAACATGTTGTGGAGAAGCTTGGCATGGAAATCGTGAGGCATAGTGAAAGTTGTGTGTTATTTCCAGATTGTTCTTACCAGGTTGTTAGGTCATGGATGAAAACAAGCAATGTTAGAAGGGTATTCCCAACCTTCCAGGGGTACCTAGCCCTGGTGAAGCAGATGCTGTCAGTACCCTCCATATCTCTGGACTTTTTAGAATTCCCAGTTGATTTCCAACTGTTACTATGTGGATGTCTGAGCCTACAGCCCCTGTTCCTTGGAAATGCAGAAAAGTGTTCCGCCTACTTGCAAGGCAGACAAGTGTAGCAAGGAATTAATGCTTTCTCCCTAACCCCTGCAGGTAGCTCCCTCAACCAATAGCTCTGAAAAACGGATATATAAATACTTCATCTCCTTGTCCTTGAGTAGAATAATTCTGAGATGTATGTTTTGCACCATCCCTAGCAGTTTTTCTGCAAGGTTGATCTCCAGTGCCCACTGTGGTAGGACACGTTTTTTTGGCTGTCTTCCCTTGCCTGTATCACAGAGCCACTTCATGCTGGTGTCTCCTGTACCTTCTGGATAAACTACCAGCACTTGAACCCTTGCCTCAGGGTCTGCTTTGGAGGAAACCAAACTAAGACTCCTTCAGTATGGGGTTCCCCATAGAGCATCTCTTGGCATCCCAGCCATACAGAGAACACTGGCAGAATAGAATCAGGAAATAAAGGAGTGTTCTATTTCCTGTTTTTCAGATTACTTGGAAATAATCTCGTCTGGATGGACTTTATTACTGTGGTAGTGACATTGAAGTGACTAGTGATTAGATGAAATATTAATACATGCTTGTGACAGGGACCCAAAAGAAATCCTTCTTAAGCAAAGTGGACATCTGAAGAAATTCCTGGATGGCCAACATGCCGGAATGATAATCAAAATATTTAACACCTGGTACAGCATGGGCCTCAGCCAATCATGAAAGATGCTGGCCTGTGTGCTTCAGGGCTGCCACACTAACTCACGTTGCCTCTGCCCCGGGAAACAAGGATTCCTGGTTCTGCCTGGGTCAAACCTTCAGGCCAGGTTGAGAGATCACTGGGCAGAGAAGGGTTTACTTGGCTTTCTCCAAGGGAGCTCAGAGGTAGGTGGGTATGATTTTGTTTCCTTCTCAGAAAGAGAAGTAATGGGCAGCAATAGTCATTAAACATCTCCAAAGGGAGCTAAAGACCCAGCAGGGGCCCTGTCATCAGGGACTTTGTCAGCTTTACACATTATGTGGGCCCTTTCCTAACTATGGAAGTGAAGTCCACAAACAGCACATGATTTCCTTCTAGAGAACTGTCTCTTCTCAACATCGTGGGTAGTCTGTGCGAGACCAAAGTACCAAAGTTGCCAACAGGTTGGTGCATATATGACCCAAGATAAGCAGATCAGACTCTCCTCCCCCCGCACCATGAAAGTGAAGCAGAATGATGAAGGGATGGGGAAAAGGTGTTTGCAGTTCATTTATGAGGGCACTAGTGATTGTGTTAATTTATTCGCTCACTGAGGACGCCGTAAAGTATGGTTAACTGATTCTTGCTACCCAGACCGCAGAGGCGCCTTGTTTCTCTTCATCTCCTTGACCTTCTCAGTTGATTCTGTGAACCTTCTGATAGCCTTCTAGTAATTTCCTTTTATTGCTTAAAATTTCCAGAAGTGGTTACTTTTGCTTGTAATCAAAGAAGCATGATTAATTTGGGTCCCATATGCTTATCTTCACTCATGTTTTGTGGAGAGCAGAACCCCTGAAAGAGAATGTGTGGAAGCAACTACAAAGAAAAGAAGCCAGTCCCTGGATCTTCACGAACAAAAGAAGACACAAAAGGTTGCTATGGGTTTGAAGGATTTGATGTGTATCACTTGAAGATCAGCTTCATCTCAGCTGGCTCTCAGCTACCTATCGAGCTAGAATTCCATTCCTGCCTGCTCCATCATCCCTGGGTCTACTGGCTTATGAGTCAGGCACTTCTCATAAGCAAAGCCCTAGTGGTTTGGGCAGATACTGGGGAAAGGACAAAGGCTTTGATCAGGCTCACTTAACTTTTTGTTAGCAATTCTGGTAGACAGGGAGCAAGCAGGAGGGCATTGAAATCATGGGCTAAAATGAGGCCTCGCTAGAATATGCCGATGCTACCTGCTGTGATACTCATTTACTACAGAGCAATTATATGTATGTCTATGTGCATTTCATCGGACCCACACTGTGAACTGGGTGAATTTTCTTTTCTTTTAATGCTTACTTTCATTCATTTGGGAAATGAATTTTCTTTCATAATTTTAACCATGTCTTTGCCAGCATTGGGTACAACACATCCATATCAAACCCTCAAAGGGAGCCATTTGAGCACCCTGCCAACCTGGCCCACCCACAGAGCTTTGCCTAGTAGCCCTGTCTTCTATAGAATCTAGCTCGGGCAAGAACATCATTGACGTAGTCATTGTCTGTGTCCGCTGGGGTGGCAATGGCTTCAATTCCTGATCTAAAAGCTGAGACACCACCTGAAATGAAACACAAAGGTTTAGGCTCAAATATTAACTTTCAGTAAAAATAAGATATGAGCATTCTCGGGATGTCAGCCCTGCAGGCAAATCTTCCAAAGCAGGTAGTCCCAAATCCTCCTCCTTCTTCCTCCCTTCCTGAAAGGATATGCTACCCCAAGAATCACTAGGGAGATTCCAGATTGCTTTTTTTTCTGTCTTTTTTAAAAGTCTTTTTTTTTTTTCTTGCTGCAAGAGTCAGATTTGCTTTTTATGTAGTCCAGGCCTGGCAGAACTAGATTCCCAACAAATCTTCCATCTGAGAATGCTTATATTGTTCTCTCATTCAATAATTTATTCATTCAATAAGTACTTTTAAGCACCTACTGTGTGCCAGGAGAGGTGCCATACTGACTGCAGGGTACCCAAGACACATTATTTCTTTGTAGCATGCAGCATACACATGTGTGTGCATATGTGTACATACACATGCTATTTTACTCTAGAATTTTATCTTCAGTAGTTATTTAGATGTTTAACATAATTGTGCTCTGCTGTGAGGTCAAGAGAAAAAGACCTTGGTCTTGATCCCTGCCTTCAAGGACCTTGAAATAGAGAATTGAGACTGTTTGTTCTGTGTATTAAGGTTATTAAAGTGTGGAAGACATACCATGGATCTATAGGAAGTAAACTTAATAGCAATTTATATGATTGGATATAAACAGAAGGAACCAGAGGACTTAAGAAAACAATCTGGTTTTCTGGCTGGAATGACTAGTTATATTATGGTGACTCTAAAGAGAATGCAAAAGAAAGAACAAATTTACAGTGGGAGACTAGTGAGTTCATTCCATCTGGGAGATGCTGAATTTGAGGGGGCCTGTGGTCAGCCAAGTAGAGATCTCTGCTTGGACATATCATGATACCTGAAGCCCTGAGAATGCTCACAGAGTAAAAGTTTGTTCAAACAATTTGGAAAGTTGTTGACAGTTTCTTACAATGGGAAAAACCTATGAGAGGAAGGCAAACATATTCTCTTAAGTTGTTGCATTAACTCTCAAGGCATTGTTCAATGGCTCAATAAGTGATGAGAGATGCAATAAGAACCCCAGCATCTTGCAGAGGGGAAATGGAATTTGAGGAAGGAAGACCACTCAAACTAACTCAGTGGTACAAAGAATGCTAATGCAGCCTCTAGACAGCTCCTCCCGGGCCCACCACTGACCCAATGGGAATGTTCCCAAGGAGGCCCAGGGCACATCTGGCCACCAGTGGTCTCATTCACTGCTCATTTAAACAAAGCACTCAAAATATGGCCTACCTTTGAGGTGCTGAGTCGCATTCCATGTGGGGAATTTTTTCTGGATTGCCTTAATTCTGTCTGTAAGAACCCCAACAGCCTGCAAAAGGTGTTCTTTGCTGTCCCAGGTACCAACAGGGTGGAAAATTTGTTTATCAAGCTAGAAAATTCAGATAATAATGTCAACGTCTGGAAGAGGCAACACATTTTTCTGCTGCTCCTAATTTCTCCACCTTGTAGTCAAGTTCACCTACACTGGCTTCAGCACCCTCCCTTCATCACTAAAGAGTCAATTCTACTGTTCTTCTGTCATAGAGAAGAGAGGCAGGGAAACATAGTACAGTTTAGAAGTGGACATGGCATAGTTTTTAGCTAAACATTCTAATATACAATCAATTCACCAATCAATAAAGTAGTTTTAAAACAAATAATTAGAACCCAAAGTATAGACATTTGTAGTAAAAAATATCTGTCCAGCTAATTCAGGTAAAAATGTATTTCTAACTGGGAAGGCTAGACGTCTGTGCTTCTACAGATAATTTAAAATAGAGCCTAGAAGTAAATATTCAGATACTTGGATTCCCTTCCTCCAATTTACTCAAAGGAACATGTTGGTTCAAGTAGGGTTCAATTGTATAGTGTTTGGATCCATAAGGATGAAATTCACTACTTAATGAACCCCAGGAGGACACCTGTAATAATAGTGCCCTTTATAAGATTTTCTCAATTTAAGTGCACTGCATATTATTTATCATAGAATTGTATTAATCATTACTAAATCATAAAATACTTCTTTGAAGATATCTGATAACTGATAAGCCTTGAATAAAATCCCAATGATATGGTACAGAGATCCCAGAACAAATTATGCTATAGCACCTACAGCCAGATCCAGGGTGTTTGGGGCATGGAAGCACCAGAGATGGATTTCCAGCTTGGGGTGAACTCCTGCAAGGAAGGGTGAAGTGGGGCTGATGGAACGTTTCTAGCTAAATACCTGCATCAAGCCAAATTTAAGTCCCCTGTGGTCCCAGCCATCTCTCAGGACGCTTCCGCCATGGCTTTCCCTGGAGATGATGGCCGCAATGATGGCAGGATCTACACAGTGCCTCTGTCCCACTTCTTTGATCACAGTCTGGTAAGGCTTTATGGCCCTCAAATCCATCTCAGCAAACATTTCAGAACCACGGATCCCTAAGTCAAAAGAGAAAGAAAAAAGAAAAAAGAAAAAACGGTGTTTTTTTCTACTCCAGAAGAGCACCCTTTTTCAAAGTTTGCTAAGTTGAGCCACAGCCCCTGACTGCTGCCCATAGATTAGGACAACCATTCTAAGATATCCTTTTGCTCTCTGACTGCAGAAACCCAGGCAGGTCCACAACCCAGACGGGTGACACTTGCACTCAGTTCCTCCTAATTTCTGCCACGCTGGCACATTGAGAAGTCTCTTAGACTAGGAGTCAACCAATCCAACTTTTAGGTTGGTTCTGCCAATACCTAGCTCTGGGACCATGGGAAGCGTCTCCTCCCTGCTGAGCCTTGGGGCTCTGATTTGTAAATCGTGAGGATTGGGTGAGATGTGACCTTGTGGTTGCTTCCAGCTTTGACACTCTAACACCAGGATGACATCGCAAAGACGACTTTGGAACAAGATTACAAAGGGGGCTTGCTTAAAATGCTCATGCTATAATGTGAAGTAAACACAACAACCAACATAAATCAAAGCCTGAATGTGATATTTTATTTAAGCAGTAGTTTCAATATGTAGAAATAAATGCATCTGGACAAAGTTTGGAACAAACGAGGGAAGAAATGAAAAGAAGTGAGTTGTTAGGTTGGGTCAGGATTCTGGTTTTTTTCTAATTTTTAATTTTGATAATATTGTCACCATGAGATTATACCTTTTCAAAATTATTTTCCAAGAAAGAATCTTAAAATGAAGATCAGGAAAAGCCAAACATTTGCTTTGCTATTCACTTACCGCAGCTAATCAAACTGTTTAAATCACAAGTGGCCCCTGAGGTCTCCATGGTCATGATGTCCCCATAGCAGCCACGGTACAGGCGAGGGTGCAGGTGAGGGCTCATTGAGTGAGTGAAAGGGTACGAGCCCCTGGAAGTGCCTAGGAGGCAGAATGATAATTTGCATGAAGCCTTAGAGAAAATATTGCTTGAGTGAGTGGCTATAACAAACATCACTAAACCAAAGGCAAGGGCCACAGACTGGTCCTCTCCAAAGCCCTTGTTGCCATTATTGGCTCATCAGACAAAATAGAAGTTCCCCCTTCCCACTCTACTCCAACCTTTTCTTTTGTGTTTTGTATTAATACCGCACTTAATTCTAAAACACCATATAAAACAGTATACAATTCAACTCTTATGGCATTTGCTACAGTCTTCTTTTCTGGAGACAGGGTCTTGCTCTGTCACCTGGCAGCTGGGCTCAGTACAGTGCCATTATCAGAGCTCACTGCAACCTCAAACACCTGGGCTCAAGCCAGCCTCCTGCCTCAACCTTCCAAGTAGCTGGGACTATAGGCATATGCCACAACGCCCACTAATTTTTCTGTTTTTTATGTAGATGGGGTCTTGCTCTTGCTCAAACTCCTGACCTCAAGTGATCCTCCTGCCTTGGCCTCCCGGAGTGCTAGGATTATAGGCGTGAGCCATGGCGCCTGGCTGTGCCGTCTTGATCAGAATTAAAATTGCCACAAGATCTTTAAGCAGAAACCTTGAGAGAAATTTTAAAACACTTATGGGGATGTAAACATCCAGATTAATAATTTGCCTTTGTTTACAAAGATAAGAAAGAAGGGTACCATAACAAATTAAATATGTTCTTATTTTATATCATGTTATTGTGAAGCTGTGTTGCTATCTAATAAAATTAGGAAGAAAAATTCAATTTACCAAAAGAATTTAAATCCAATCTAATTCTTATTTTTTGTTCCATCATTATAAAGTGAGTTTTTGTCAAAGTCTATTTGTTAAATTAGCTACAAGCTTTTTCTAAAGGAGATATATTATTTTCTGTAATGTTAAAAAGTTTGTTCCGATAGTTCCAAGGATTGTTGACTTTTACCTTAAGACTATGAGTATTTGTTATAAGAAAGTATCCTTGTTAAAATGTTTGATGCAAAAAACCAGAATCTGACCACCCCTGTGTTACTACCATGGTCCAAACCAGTGTCCTTGCTCATGTGGATTCTTGTCCCAGCCTTCTAACTGACCTCTCTCTCCACTCAGGCAGCCTATTCTCCACCCAGCAGCCAGAGTGATCCTGTGGGAACATGCATGCGGTCATACCCGTCTTCTCTCTTAGCCTTCCAGTGGCTTTCTCCTCATTTAGAAGGATGGCCAAGTCCATCCTGTGGCCTCCGAGCCCTACCTGATCCGGCTCTCTGCTCCTTTCCAACTTCTTCCCTTTGCTCACTCTCCTCCAGCCATGTTCTTCTCTGTGCTTATCCTTCAACACACCTCACGGCCTTTGCATTTGTGGTTCCTTTTGCCTACAGTGCTATTTCTCCAGGTATCTATGTGGTTTACCACCTCGCTGCCTTCAGGTCTCTGTTCAAATATCACCTTAGCAGCAAAAGATATAAATAAGACGGTTCAGAGACAAAAAACAAAATGGTCCTTAAACATACAAAAAGATGTTCAACCACACTCCAAAGAAGAGAAAACCATATTAAAACATTACTAAGACAGCATCTGCCAACTCTTCAATCAGCAAGAACCCAGGAGTTTAGCAATACATGCTGGGAGAGGCCGTGAGGAAATAGGCAGTCTCATACATTGCTGTGAAAGGCAGTTTTGCAATAGGCTGCTTGTTTCAGCATGAGCACTGTTTATAACAGCAAGGGACTGGAAACAACACAAATGTCGTCAATGCAGGGACTGATGGAATGAACTAAGCCACATCCACACAACGGAGTACTATGCAACTGTAAAAAGGAAAGAGGAAGCTCTGTGTATACTTCTGTAAAATTGTCTCTAGGTACAGAATGGTATTTATAGAATCATATTCTTTGTGTTAGAAAGGGGACAAAAATGCAATTGTGTTTGTGTGTGATTTGCTCATATTTTCAAAAGAAGTAATACAGGATGAACTAAAAACAGGTAAAACTTATTAGTTATGGGAGGGGATGAGAGGAAGGTAAGGGAACAGGGTAGAGGTTAGATTAAATTACTATTACCTTTTTCATAGTTTTTATTTTGGAGCCCTGTAAATGTTCCTACCCTTTTTTTTTTTTTTTTTGAGACATAGTCTCACTCTGTTGCCTGGGCTAGAGTGCCGTGGCGTCAGCCTAGTTCACAGCAACCTCAAACTCCTGGGCTCAGGCAATCCTCCTGCTTCAGCCTCCTGAATAGCTGGGACTACAGACATGCACCACCATGCCCGGCTAATTTTTTCTATGTATATTTTTAGTTGTCTAGCTAATTTCTTTCTATTTTTAGTAAAGATGGGGTCTTGCTCTTGCTCAGGGTGGTCTCAAACTTCTGAGCTCAAAACGATCCTCTTGCCTCGGCCTCCCAGAGTGCTAGGATTACAGGCATGAGCCACTGCGCCCAGTTGTTCCTAGCCTTTTAAAAATTAAATCAAATAGGAGAAAAAGGAATTGTAAGAAAAAGGAAAACCAATACACTTAACTGTACATCAAATTGAAAGCTTAATTAACATATAGAGAAGAATTATCTCAAGTGACTTTAAAATATGTCAGCGTAAGTATATACCACTAATAGAATACATCCCATGAACATAAAGAATGACAAGAAAATCTTAAACTATATTCACAGTCTCATTGTTGGCTGGTAATACTGTCATAGTTATTTTGACATTATTATATAAACAAGTAATAATGCTAATGTCACTAGAACCAGGAGTTTCAGTGTAAGATAGCAGAGGAACAAATACAAAACTAATGTAAAATCCTTGAATTGTTATATATGAATATGAAATGTCTGTATGAACACATAATTATTTTTCTTTTAAAAAATATGTATTTTCTAGTCATCTCCACTGAAAAGACCTGAAAGGAATGACAACTCCATAGCAATGGAGCACCCCTAGCACCCCAACTGTGGTCCCTAAATACCATTTCCTGCTAAGAGAAACCAGAGATCCTCAGGATAATGGCTGATTTCTTGTCTGGGGCAGGAAATATTTGAGATGAGCCAGGAATATTTTTTTGTGCCAGAGCTGATCCTTATTTGTTAGAGATAGAACAAAAAATTTTACAAGTGAGATGTTTTTATGTTTTAGATTTGCTTTAAAATACTCCGGCCAAACACATACACACACACACACACACACACACACACACCCACCCCAAAACAAGGTAGGGGTGACAAATAGATAAAATAGAAAGGCAAAGTGTTGAAAAGTATAGACGCTGGTTATGAATATATAAGAGTTTATTATACAGTTCTCCCTTCTATATGTTTGAAACTTTCTATAATAAAAAAAGTTAGGTCACCTTATCAGAGAGCCTTTCTTGTCCACCTATATTAAAAAGATGACACACTCATACCTCATTCCTTGTCCCCCATTACCTTATATTATTTATATCACTACCTGACCTTCCTTTTATTCCCTCCCTCCTTTCCTTCTTTTCTTTCTCCTTCCTTCCTTCTTTCCTTCCTTCTCTTTCCTTCTGTCTTCCTTTTTTCCTCTCTCTCTCTTTCCCTCTCTCCTCTCCTGCATATTCCTCTCACTAGAAGATAAACTCTGTGAGGGTAGAAACTCAATGTTTTTCTCTGCCATATCTTCATCAACAAATAGAACAATGCCTAGCACAAAATAGAAAATACATAATTATTGATAGATGAATGGATAAGTGAATGGATGAAGGAAGAAGAAAGAAAGGGATTATCTAGATTATCTGGGTCCAGTATCTGTATAATGACAGGTTCAATATCCTTTTACTGGGGAGGCAGCCTTTTCCATGCTGGCTGTGTGACCCACAGACCACAGGCATCATAGTGACCTGGGATGCTTATTACAAATGCTTGTTACTGGGCTCCTCATACCAGATCTACTGAACCAGGATCTTTAGGTATAAGGCCTAAGAATCTGCACTTTAACCAGCATTCCCAGTTGACCCTTACACATAAAGTTTGAGAACCATTGCTTTAAGGGACCTAGAATATGACCATGAACCCTACACTACTTGTGCTGACATCATAAACACACAGGCCCTTTTAAAATTAGAGTCACCTTTCATTTATACACAGCTAGTATAGTAGCTTATAATTAATCTACTGGCTATATAATTCTGCTCCCACCTGGCAATTTAAAAAGCAGTAAAAATTTAAAACTTTGTTGCACTTCTTTTGACTATAAGTAACTGGAAATTATTTTTAAGTACCCTCACTTTTCCAAATTTAGAATTAAGCATTTTAGAAACACTTTCTTCTCAGTCATTACTCTGTGAGTAAAGACTACTTAACATTGCTTACAGTGGCACTTCATTTTTCTTATGTCAAAGTTTTGATGTTTTCTTTTTTAAGGTCCCTTACCATCTCACCAGCCTTCCGCTCAGAAATCCCCTCGTCTGTTCTGTCCCATTGACCTGCTTACTGTACCCCAAACACTTTTCATGGATTTCTGCTTCTGCACCTTTGCTGAAGTCATTACTCCCACCCAACAGGCTCTTCCCTCTTCTTATTAAATACCAAGAATTCTTCAACTTTCATGTCCCCCCAAAAAGCCTTTCAGGTCTGAACATCCTAGCTAGATGTGAGCTCTTCCTCCTAAACTCCTCCCAGACTAGTGGTTTTTTTTTTTCTCTTTCTATCTAGAATAATTTAACTCTTATCTACTGCCTGGAAGTGACAATTTTCTCGTCGTATGTTTGCCGTCCAAGGCACTGTTCCATGTGCCTCTTGATAAGATATCAAGCAGACCAACCTGAGCAACGGTACACCATGGTACTCTAGCCTAGGTGACAGAGTACGACTGTGTCTCAAAAATATATATCAGGCATAATAGGTGCATTGTCAGACAGGAAGTAAGCAGATCAATAAATATTTGATTACTTTAAATTCCCACTGATACTGCCTTCACCTTCTTGGTAAGCAGAATACACTTCTTTTTTTTTTTTTTTTTTTTTTGAGACAGAGTCTCGCTTTGTTGCCCAGGCTAGAGTGAGTGCCGTGGCATCAGCCTAGCTCACAGCAACCTCAAACTCCTGGGCTCAAGCGATCCTCCTGCCTCAGCCTCCTGAGTAGCTGGGACTACAGGTGCGAGCCACCACACCTGGCTAATTTTTTGTTTCATTTTTAGTTGACTGGCTAATTTTTTCCATTTTTAGTACAGACGGGATCTCACTCTTGCTCAGACTGGTCTTGAACTCCTGAGATCAAGCAATCCTCCCATCTCGGTCTCCCAGAGTGCTAGGATTACAGGCGTGAGCCACCATGCCTGGCCTAGAATACACTCTTAGTTATAAGAACTAACAATTGATTAATGGCCAAGTTGGTCAGGAGAGCCCACTCTTCCATTACATGCAGTCATTGCTCTTTCTGATTCAGGACTGCGCTGGATGTTTTCATGCACACACTGCGAACAATGCCAAAGGTCAAACAGAGACTTACCAATGAGGGCAATAAGTCCCCAAAACATGACAGAGGATAGCACAGTGGAGAATCTTATCATATAGGACATGTTTTGATCTGAAATAGAAATTGGTTAATTTTAAAACTTGAAAATTTCTTAAAGGAAAGTTGCTTTGATTTTTTAAAACGTTTAGAATTATTTCCAATTCAATATCTATTTTCCAGTTCCAAGATAGTATTCTCAAAGACTCAGTACATGGTTGCTTGGATATTCTCTTTCCTACGCATAAACTCCCAACTCATTTCAATCCAATTTCATATTGACATGAACCATGCACATCTTACAAATGTTACCCCAGACACTCCCATCCCATCTCTAAGCTTGGTGATCCCACAATTTTGTTCCATTCCTTTTGGAGTTTTTTTTGTTTGTTTGTTTTTTTGTTTTAGAGACAGAGTCTTGCTTTACCACGCAGGCTACTGGAATGCAGTGGCACCATCATAGCTCACTGCAGCCTCAAATTCCTGGGCTCAAAGCATCCTCCCACCTCAACCTCCCAAGTAGCTGGGACCACAGGCATGGGACACCATGCCCAGCTAATTTTTTAAAAATTTTTTGTAGAGACAGAGTCTCACTATGTTGCCCAGGCTGGTCTCCAACTTCTAGCCTCAAGTGATCCTCCCTCTTTGGCCTCCCAGTTTGCTGGGATTACAGGTATGAACCACTGTACCCAGCTTGTTCCATTTTTTTATTTGTTGAGACAGGGTATTGCTCTGTCACCCAGCTAGAGTTCAGTGGTGTCAACATAGCTCACTGCAACCTCAAGCTCCTGGGCTCAAGTGATCCTCCTGCCTTAGCCTTCCAAGCAGCTGGGCCTACAGGTGTGCCAACAGGTCTGGACAATTTTTCTATTTTTCATAGAGACAGAGTCTCACTCTTACTTAGGCTAGTCTCAAACACCTAGCTTTAAGCAATCCTCCCACCTCAGCCTCCAAAAGTGCTAGGATTGCAGGCATGAACCACTGCCTCCAGCCCCACACTTGATAGTACAGTCTCCATAGAGAAAACAAAACAGAACACCAACAAAATACCAAGAGGAGCATCAGAGAACATGACTTAAAAGAGGTTTGCTCCATTTCTTCCTCAATCAACTCTTTTCTTGACTTCATTGGAAACATAGCTTATAAATTTTACAGAATACAAGAGGGTCAGCACTAACCTGGTTTGCAAAATCACAGAGAAAATCTCCTCTGAGAAGGTCTTCTGTATTCAGCAGCAACCTGCACTTCAAGCTTTCACAAAGCAGGCCTTTGTCCTGTAACCTAGGTTTAAGCAATTGGAGAATCCATTAGTCAGTAGATCACTGAGCAGCACCTGACTTCAACTGAGTAGACCTCAGTGTGGCTCTACCGCCATGAAGGAAGCTTTCAAACACCAGCTCGTAGACTCACCTGCTTCTTAACCTCTGTCCTGTATGATCATTAGAGGAGCTTTATATATGGCTTAAAACCCTCTCTTTAAACCACTGACCTCATTAGGCCTGATTATAATAGTCCTTTGGACTTAGGTGGCCTCTCTAATAAAAGGATTTCAAAGAGTTTAGTAACCACTATTAATTAATTAATCTAACGAACCTCCACGTTGTTCTGGAGGCATATATTTGATGGATATTTAAAACTGTACTAAGCAAATAGCTTCTAAATTTGAGAATAAGAAACAGATAATTAGCTTAAAAAAAACAAACAGGGAATACTAGCAGCTTTCATTCTTCAGTTGGTTGTTGGTCTAAAATGCTGATTATCCTGTTCTTTGTTTCCCATTCCAATGTCCCACAATCCCCATACTGATATGTCATGTGATCTCATGCCACCATGTCCCATGGTCACGGTAGGTGAACTTGGCTCCTTGCTCCATGACACTTCTGGCAGAGGCAAGCGTGGCTGCCTGCTCTAGGAGATCATTGCAAAGCCGGCGAGTAGCAAGATGGGTGCTCTCTGCCCACACTTTCTGAGAATATAGGGGAAAAGGACTTGGCCAGGGAGGAAAATTTCTTCCCACTTATGTCCAAAGGAAGAGATGAAGCACATGGTGCAGCCGTAGAAACAGGAAATGGAAGGGACATTTCTGAAACAGGCAAAGCATATTTCCCAGAGGGGAGGAATAAGTCTGGCCTCGATCATTCCCTAAGTGTGAGAAATGAGAAGTGTCACAGAACAGACAGCACACAATCCTCCCACGCAGCCGCCAGATGAAGCGAGGGGTGAGGGAGCTGAGCAGTGAGCCGGGGATGGGAAGACAAAGGCACAGGTAGCTTTCCAGCTCCCTGGCAAGGAACAAACCACAATTTCTGGGAGATCATGCCCTTGCCAAGCCGATGTCTGCACTGTCTCCTGGCACTCACTTCTGCCCTGTCTGCCTAAAACAGGCTGCCCTGTGGTGGCCTCCAGCCTTCTGTTTGGCGAAGGGGTAGGAATGTCCTGAGCCTGTGAATGAGTCCTGCCTTGACTCTCAGGAAAACGACTCATGGAGGGCCTGCCCCATCACCGCCATCAACGCTGCAGTCAGGGCCGCTCTTTAATAAGGGATTGCGCAGGTGTCCAGCTGCCCCGAGGCAGCCCTTAGAAATACATAGGCCATCACCGGCGACAGTGGCAACATCACACTGATGTGATCATGGCCCACCCGACTGCAGGATGAGTGGGGTCACTTATGTGAGGTTTTCAGGCTAGTGCAATGAGAAAGCTCAAGAAAGGAAGAAAGAATTAAAAGTAGGTGGAGGCTGAAATTGTTCATAAATGCTACTGGAAGAAAAAAGTGAAAAGCACATTAAAGCACCACAGAATGTAAAGAATACTTTATTGCTCTCCCTGCTTTCGGACAGCGGGGCTACAAGACCCACTAGGTATAAGGATCTTAATGTCCAGGCCTCAGCAACTTTAGTAATTGTTTTCAAAGTTACATGGATTATTCTGTTTCATTCAAACTGTGAAAGAACAAATAAGCATTTATAATATTTGATACCCATCATACGCCAGGTTCCTATGGATGCCATATTACACTCCTCCAATGGCCCTGTGAAGTGAGTATCATCACTTACTTTAGAGATGAGGAGACTGAGATTCAGAGAAGTTAAGCAACTAGTCAAAGATGGTACAAACAATTAGCAGTGGCAGAGCCAGGATTTGAACCCAGGTCTGTAAGATCACAAAATCCAAGCTCTTCCACTATATCAGAGGTACCAGCACTATGGATCAGTGACCCTGCAGAGCAATCATCATAACAGATCCGAACCTATCTGCACACAAAGCATTATTTGTGGTCTGAATAAATAACACCAGTCACAGGTATTTATGCTACTACTATCTTTGAAGTGTTTGTAGGTGCTGTTGTAATTTTTAAAACACAAATTAATATGAGCTAACTAAATCCACAGTGGCTTTCTGTCACTTTATATTTCCTCCACCAGTAATAATAGTGTAGTTAATATGCACTGAACTCATGCAGTATGCTTAGTGGAACTCTAGTAAGGGGCACGGCCTAAGTTTGTTGCACTCTGAAGCTTAACTCTCAACTGCTACCCCCACTGCCCCGGCGGGTGGCTAAGTGTGGTTACCATCATATGAGGATCTTAGAAATCTCTTGACACTTAAAAGAAATTTACTGAATGATTCTCCTCATCGTCCCAGAGATGCCAAGAGTGACTGTGTGTGAGTTGTACTGATATTGCCAGGAGGGATTGAGGGGAACTTGGCCCCTGCCATGATCTCTGTCAGTCCCCCTGTTACCAAAATAAAAACATGATCTATATGCCATGGCCATGCTATACACATAAAACTCTGTGACCTCATCCCCCGCCCTCAAAACTCCTCAGTGCAGCAATTCTCTGGTAGCCTCTGGCGAGTCCTAATGCACTGGGGTTCCTGGCCTTAGTGGTGAGGACTCCTGTCATCCCTAACGTCTAAGTGGCTTCAGGAGTAGACGCTAAGACAGGATGTATGCAGGTTCTACAAAACAACCTGCTTTGCTCAGTCTCTCCAAAAGCAGGGTGTGACAGAAAAAGCCCTGCCCTGGGAGTCTAGGACCCAGTTTGCAGTCTCAGGTCTACCCCTGGGCAGTTGGGGACATTGGGCTGGCATCAGTCTGGGTGTCATTTTCACATCTCTGGAATGAAAAGGCTGGACAAAGGCACCCGGTCGCTAAGGTCTGGCTCCAGCAGTCACTGGAGTGATGAGCAAAGCCCGTCCAGAGGGGAATGGATATGGGAGGTTGAGTAGAGAGACTTAAATATAGTTTCAAACAGTATTACAGTTTTTAGCATTTTTCATGAAAGCTTGGAGTGCATTTTAGTTCTCAACAAAATCATAAATGCCAGGCAAGTCATCCTGTGTTTTCTTTTGATTTTCCTCCCTATCTTGCAACCAGCAAACAGTAGAGGACTGTTACCATATGTAGGCCCAGAATTTCAATTTATCATTCTGATCATCAACCTTTTTCACATTGACAAGGACAACATAGGTAGATGTGCTGTTTGCTTGTTAGTCTCAGCCATAGTTGTGGGTTACCCTGGCAGGCTGCCTACGTCGTGGCAGATATGAATGCTGCCAATGAAAGTCCTTAACTTTAAGCTGGGTGCAGTAGTTTGCGCCTGTAGTCCCAGCTACACAGGAGGCTGAGGTGGGAGGATCGCTTGAGCTCAGGAGTTCGAGAAAAGCCTGGGTGATATAGTGAGACTCTCATCTCAAAAATAAAAAAAATGTTCTTAACTTTGCATGGCCCAGAGTAGCCTCAAAATTTTCCAAAATAATGTAAATGGCTGACAAATACATTAAATTGAAAATCAAGATATTTTTTATCATAATTTTCAGGAGACTGTCAGGTCCAGGTGCTAGTTGCTGTTGCTCATAGGTTGAGGCTAAGTGGGGTCACAGCCTGGAGGGTTGCTGCTGCACCAAAGTGCCTGTTACCGTGACGTCAGGCCCAAGCCTAGAGTCAACTGCTTCTGACGATTCCACAGAACGTTCAACTTTTCTTTTTGCTCCCTCTTAGCTTCCTAACCTTGGAGTCCTGTTCTCCCTTAGGTTAATCTGATGACACAGTTGTATTAATGGACAATGGGGACTTAAAGTGATAACATTTTCAGATACAATTTAAAATTGTAACCAGAGTTTGCAATGCCTAAAGTCTTGTTTTCTCAAAATGAGAAACGAGTCAGTCTCCCAGGGGAGATGGAAACCAGGATGATGACACACTCTTCTGTAAAGGGTCATTATTTTTACAATAAAACACATACATTTTAAAAATCCACAATTTTTATTATGGAAAAGAATGTGAAATCTCCATGGATTTAATTTTTTTTAATTATTATTTTTTTAGAAATAGGATCTTGCTAAGTTGCCTAGGCTGGCCTCAAACTCCAGGCTCAAGCGACCCTCCTGCCTCATCCTCCCAAGTAGCTGGGACTGTAGGTGTGTGCCACTGCACACAGCTCACACGAATGCTTAAGATAGCCCATCAGATTCAAAACAAATCTCTCTTCCAGCTCCCTCTTGGGGCTCAACTCTGACTCCCTAGAGTGGTCTTTATGTTCCTCTGCCACTGGAGCGATTCCGTGGGAAAGTTTAAGAAGTACTGCCCTAATTAGGAGGAGATGAATAGTGATGGAAACTGAGGCACTGTGCATTCCCAAGAAAGTAGATTTTGGTGGGGATTCCTTGAGGGACTCCTCAAGTCATTCCACAGAAAGGGCTGTGCCAAGATATCCCAGGTCAGCTCCCTTGGGATTTAAAGGAGGCTAAGCATCTCTAGCCCCCTTGGTCTCCTCTCCCTCTTCATCCTCCCCCTCCCCCACCCACCATTAGTCTGTGGTAATACACTGGGTGTCTCCGCCATGTTGTCATTTGCAACTCCCAGCCACAACTCTCCTTTCTCAGGAGGAGCAGCCAAGGAGGATGACCATGGGCAACTCATTTAACCTCATTGAGCCTTCATTTTCCTGATCTGTAAAACAGAGTGATAATAATGCCCTATGGCTTTGTTTTGGAGATAAAAATAAATTATATATGTACAAACATGTTATAAACTGTGCTTAGGTCCTGATGGCTTAGCTGCATGTTGGTTTATTCATTTGTTTATTTATCCATGTGCTCAGGAAAAATAATCATGAGTTGATTTATAGGACAGGAAGTAGGAGGTGAAGCCTCACTGCAGCCATGAAGAAATATGGCAGGACTAGCAAAGGCTATTGCCAGGGCTCTGCAGCTTGCCTGGTGGGACTAGGGGAAGGACAATATCAGAAATAGTCACACAAGTAGCTACAGCCCAAGCATCTGTTGCACAGCTTAGAAACTTATAGAATGAAGGAGCTGCCTAAGAATGCAGATGCTTTGGTGCCAATGGCTGGTGGGAAGGCAGAAGGGGAGCATTCTACAAAATTCCACTAAAAAGTTCAATTTAACCACAGGGTATTTCAATGCCAGGCTTGAACTTATGAGTGCTTTCCTTGTCTTGGCTTTAATACACTGTATGGTAGGTAAGATGCCATTCCCTGTTGAAGAAACCACTTACAAGGTTGCATCACTGGTCTTCCAATGTCGAATCTTTGACCAACATTTCAGAAAGGAAGATATACAAATGGCCAATACAGCTCGTGGAAAATTGCTAAGCATCATTAGACATCAGGGAAATGCAAGTTAAAACCACAATGGGGAAGTATTTCACACTCTCTAAAAAGGCTAAAACTAAAGACTTGATCAAGGACTAATATCAAATGCTGGTGAGAATATGAAGCAAATAAAACTCTAATACACTGCGGGTTGGAATGTGAAATGGCATGATTGCTCTGGACAACTGTTAGCAGTTTCTTACAAGGTTAAACATACATTTACCTTATGACCTAGGAATTTCATTTCTAGTCATTTACCCAAGAGAAATGAAAACAAAGTTCTCCTAAAAGACTTGTACAAGAATCTTCATAACAGCTTTATTCATTATAGCTCAAAACTTGAAACATTCCAAAAAAAACTCATCAATGGAAGAATGGATTAGCAATTGCAATACAGCAATACAATGGAATTATATACAGATTTAAAAACACACAAATTAGGGAAGAATTCTGGTTAACCTGGACTGGGTTAGGTGCCCATCTCTGGATCATTCAACCATGTCTAGGAACAGATTTGTTTGACAGGGAGACTCTTTGTGGTTTGGGAAGGAAAAGGGAGAAGTCTAGATTTTTGTTTTTTAATTTTTATAACATTTTTATTTTGAAATAGTTTAATATTCACAAGAAGCTTCAAAAGTAGTACTGAGTTCCCATGTACCCTTCACCCAGCTTCCCCCATGACAATGTCTTCTTTTTTTTTTATTTATTTTTATTTTTTGAGACAGAGTCTCACTCTGCTGCCTGGGTTAGAGTGCCGTGGTGTCAGCCTAGTTCACAGCAACCTCAAACTCCTGAGCTTAGGCGATCCTCCTGCCTCAGTCTCCTGAGTAACTGGGACTACAGGCATGCGCCACCATGCCTGGCTAATTTTTTCTATATATTTTTAGTTGGCCAATTAATTTCTTTCTATTTTTAGTAGAGACGGGGTCTCGCTCTTCCTTAGGCTGGTTTCGAACTCCTGACCTTGAGCGATCCACCCGCCTCAGCCTCCCAGAGTGCTAGGATTACAGGCGTGAGCCACCGCGCCCGGCCAACAATATCTTCCATAACCATAGTGCATATCAACACCAGGACATTAACATTAGTACAATATTATTACCTTAGGTATAGACCTTATTTGGATTTCCCCAGTTTCTATATATTCTCTTTGAAAATTATTTATTTCTTTATATTTGAGGATGTATAGTATTGTGAAAACTTATCCCATGTGTAGATCTAAGTCACCATCACCATAATCAGGATACAGAACTGTCCCATTACCACAAAGAGACTCTCAATATCCCGTAAGTGTATCTTTTGCTGTGCCAAAGGTAGCTTTTTGAAAAAAAAACAGCTTTATTGAGATATAATTCACATATCACACAATTTACCCACTTAAAGTGTACAATCCAATGGTTTTAGTATGTTCACAGAGTTGTGCAACCATTACCACAATTTTACAGCATTTTCATTACCCAAAAAAGAACCTTCATAACCATTAACAGTCATTCCCAATTTCTCTCCCCTCCCACCTCTGTGCTCTCCTCCACCCCCGATCTCAAGCAATCCCCTATCTAGAAGTCTGGATTTTCAAACAATGTGCCACAGTTGTTAACCGTGCCTGGGATGGAGAGAAGAGCTAGGGCGGTATTTGGAGAAGGACTTACACGAGGCCATTTTGTTACGGTTCTAACTTGGGAGTGACTTGAACATATGCAAATGCTGTAGATGTTGAGGATACAGGAAACAGAAGGGTTACCTGATCAGATAAGGTGCAAGGCATAAGAGTAGAGATTGGCCTGAGGCAGGAAGGGGACCACCTCTTCCACCGTAACAGGAAGAGGGAAAAATCAGATAGCAACACAGCTGGTGGGAGAAAACTGAGGGAGTTATCTACTGACTCCCAATTCCTCTGTGAAATAGGCCATCAAAGCCATGTGCTCAGAGTAAAAACTGTGTGGAATTAGGGAATGGAGAAAATGTGAGAAAGTCACTCTGGAGAACTGGAGAGAGAACTGAGAAGAGCGCCCAAAAGATTAGTGGTGTCCAGATATGGACTGGCTGAGGTTGGAGCCCATAGGTGGTTAGAGGCATTGAAACACTCACTAGGTTTTGACACAGCAACCTAAGCATAGTCACGGAGAAAGCAGAGGGCTGGAACGATCCAGGGCCAAGATGCAGTGCAGCAGGCGCCATGCAAGGACACAGGGGCAAGTGAGCTGGAGTTTTACAAGGGACTGGTTGGAGTAATGGTGTGTGGAGTTGAAGGTGGGTAGGAAACAAAGGGAAGAAAGTAGGGGCTGTTAAGACGCCAGTGGGAAGACTTAAGTTTTGGGTTTCTGCCCTATCTTACCTTCTCTTACCTTACGTCTGACCCCCCCCCCCACAGGGGGGCCTCATGAACACTAGCAGGCGAGCTTCCACCTGCATGGTGCTGGCCCTTTCCCAAGCTCCCACTCACTCCCTTGTCCCTGCCTCCTGCTGTCTTGATTTCTAGGAGAACTAGAATCCCCTATGGATTTTTCCTATTCATTCTCCTTAGTAACCTGAGCAATATCAAGGGCAGGATTGTCTGGGACTGGAGGACAGATGGTGAGAGGAATAAACAGGCACTCAGGGCCTGGGGCTGTGCCTCGTGCCGCTGACAGCAGAGGAGAGTGCAGGGTGGGTGAGCCCGGGCTGTATGTGCAGAGGTTCTGGTGACCTTTTGTCAGGCCAGAGGCCCTCACAGCACAGAGAGGAAGCAGAAGTTAGGAGGCTCAGCTGGAGGCTTTTTAATAACAAGTTTTGTTTAACAACAGAAAGAAGTTCATAATATAGTGTTAAGCTCTGTATTTAAGCAGGTTATTAAATGGTATTAATGAATGTTTCCAATTTTGTTTTAAGTGTGTGCATATACAGTCATGGAAAATAAGCTGAGTTGCATCTTCAACTGTACCAGATGTTACAAAATTGTTCTTCAGAGCAGCTATCCCACACTTACCTTCTAAAGTAGGGTATAAGTGTTCCTGCATTCCACATCTCCGCCAAGATTTACTGATATCAGACTTAAATTGGGTGGAAAAAGTGTCATTTCCTTGATTGAGGTTGGACATATATGCTTACCAGCCATTCCAGTTTTCCCTTCTCTGAACTACCTGCCTATATCTTTTGATCACTTTTCACTGGGTCTATGCCTTTTTCTCATTTTTAAAAATAGGAGTCCTAATATACTATAATCTGGGTCCTAGTCTTTAATTAATCATATGCCAAAAAAAAAGGAAAGAAAAGAAAAGAAGGACAAAAGAAAAAGAAAAAAGAAAGGAATTGCTCAACATAAAACAAAATATCAAATAATTAATGGGAATATAATCACAGTATCATTAGGCAATTTTCAAGTGTTCTACAAGGAACAGAAAGAAATGCTGTTTTAAAGTTGTTGTTTTTTTCCCCTGCCCTGCCTGTTTTAAAATTCTTTAGGTTTTTAAAGAATCCTATTTGTTCTCTAAAGTTTAGCCAAGTCTTATCCCACGGATGATTGCTATGTAGGGCTTCCCTTTAGATGGCCCTGGGCCCCTGGGGTTTTATGAGAACTGTAAGGACATCATCCTGAATTCTGGCCCCTTGGTGACTGGGATGGTAGGTGACGCTTAGTCTGTTTTTGCTGTTATAACAGAATACTGCAGACTGAGTAATTTTTAATGAACAGAAATTTATTTGACTTACGGTTCTGGAGACTGGGAAGTACAAGAGCATGGTGCTAGCACTTGACAAGGGTCATCCTGCGGCAGAAGGGCAGAAGATGAGAGCGAACGCACAAGACCAAGAGTAAATGGGGGCTGAACTTAACTTTTATCAGGAGCTCATTCCTACAATAACTAACCCACCCCTGAGATAATGGCTTTAATACATTCATGTGGGTGAAGCCCTCAGGACCTTATCACATCTTAAATGTCCCACCTCCCCACACCATTACATTGGCAAGTAAATTTCAACATGAGTTTTGGTGGGGGCATTCAAACAAGTTGTTCACACTTTTTAGCGTTAAATTGAGGGTTGAAGGGATAGACTCTGAGTTTCTGTACAGCAATAGAGACTTCCAGGAAAATGTTGTCCTCCCTGAAGGCCCAGCACAGCAACAAGCAATGGAGGGAGGATGTCTCAGGAATCACAGCCGTCAGAAATTGCCCTCCAGATTTGACCCAAGCTCAGTGGGTTTTCTGGTGCCTGGCACAGGGCTGAGAATGTCTCAGGCACGTTCCCAGCTTCTCCTGGCTCCTGACAATCCTGGGGCCAGAGAACTGACTATTCAGGACAAACCGGTAAATGGCCCCCGCCGGTCATGACACACAGGTAACAGCAGAGGGCAGCACTGCACTGCCCTCCCCTCTGAAAAGCGCCAACTAAGGAAGGTGCCGACTTGGGCAGAGTGAGTAGCTTGGGTGAAACATCATTCTACAGCTCATTTTGTTCTATTTTATTCGTCTTAGCCTGATTTAATTAATTTTGCCGGCTTCCAGAACTGTCATCCAAATTTCCCTTAGGAGATTGTAACAGTGATAGAAAATAATAATACAAATAGAAGAGGAAAATAGGAGCTACAGGCTTTCTTTATCTTTGCTTCCTCTTGCTTCTCTGCATAGACATAAGCATAACCATGCTAATAATATATTCAATGCCAAATTATCAATAAATTAATTGCCCACTTTGAAAATTATCAACTCTCTGTAGAACTGGGCTGAGGCAGGACTGTGAAGTAGGCAACATTTATTTAGTACCTTGTATTTGTACAGTGCTTTGGAATTTTAAATGAGCTTTCAAATAATTGAAAAAACCCTCCAAGAGATATCAAGGTTTTATCTCCCCCACTGGAAAGAGATTAAGTGATTTGCTCAAGACCTTCCATTCCATAAACGATGGAGCTAAGACTGGAGCCCAAACATTCAGATTTTGAGTCCAGGGCATTTCCTTTTCATCGTCTGTTGCATCGGATGATTCAAGGCCTTTTTTAAGCCCTGTAATTCCAGGATTCCATGATTTCTTTTGACATTTCCAACAGCCAGGTGTTAATGCTCTTACTTGCCATCTGTCTGCACAAAGACCCCTCTTCAATGTCACTGAGGCCCACTTTAATTTCAACACTGCCAGGACCTGTCCACTTCCTCGGAAACACCCACCCCCAGTCCCAGTAGAAAATGTACCTTTTTGGTGTTCTATGTTCAGAGACTTTCTAGACCAGTGCTGTCTAATAGAAATATGTGAGCCACATATTTAATTTTAAATGTTTTATTAGCCACATTGAAAAGGTGAAATTACTTTAATACCATATTTTATTTAGTCCAATATAACCAAAATATTATTTCAACATGTAATCCATATAAAAGTTGGAATATTTTACAATCTTCTTCTTTGTGCTAAGCCTGCATAGCTTAGATCTACAGCACATCTCGGTTCAAACTAGCTACATTTCAAGTGCTCAATGGCCACATATAGCTAGCGGCTATCATACTGGACCAGACGAGTTTCATATAATGACTATTGATATGAGCCTTTAATGTCCTAAGGCAAAGGAATGACCTAACATAGGTTTTTCTCATATCAATGGAGGGGATATTTTTGGGCATTTCAAATTGCACTATACCAGGTCATATCAGCTCCAAGCGCCCTTGAAGTATCTGTCTTGAACCTCAGTTCAAGCCCTGCTCTTTCCCTTAACTGGCCATTTGACCTTGAGCAATTAACCTCTCTGGGACTCTATTTCCTCATCTATAAAACCAGAATGTGATTATCTACTCTTAGTATTTTTGTGAGAATTAAATTCAATATTCTATAGGAAGAACCTATTACTATGTCTGCCATATATATCCACCATTCAACAAATAGTATCTCCTCGTTACCATCACAGCTGCTCCTGCCCTGCTTGGTCATGCTCAACCTTCTGTGACTAGATCAACCTGGTAAGTAGCCATCATTTGGGGAGGAGGAAAGGAAGTGTCCTCCTCAGTACCCTCTATACCCCCATCCACCAGCACACCCCTTACCACTTGTGCTGGGTTGAAGACAGGCATCCCAAAATTCATGTCCCCCAGGAACCTGTGAATGAATGTGGCCTTATTTGGAAATAGCATCTTTGCAGATGTAATGAAGATGAGGTCCTACTGGATTAGGGTGGGTTCTAGGTCCAATGACTGGTGTCCTTAAAGAAGTCCGTGTGAAGACACATAGGGACACATAGAGAAGGCCATGTGATTATGGTGGCAGAGATTGGAGTGATGTGTCTGTAAGCCAAGGAACACCAGGGACTGCCAGCAGTCATCAAAAGCTAGGAAGAAGCAAGGAGAAATTCTTCCCTAGAGCCTTCGGGAATATGGCCCTGCTGACATCTTGATCTCAAATTTCTAGGCTTCAAAACTGTGAGAGAATAAATTTCTGCTGTTGTAAATCATCCAGTTTGTGATAATTTATTACAGCAGCCCTGGGAAACTAATGCACTACGGTATTTCAATTCTCTTTTCTAGGTGGTGTCACCAATAGACTGTAGATTCATGTTCTGTCTTAGTCATCTTTATACCCCGCGTTTTGGGTGCAGCACTTGGCATGCCTTGAGTACTAGATGATTGTGGACTGGAAATGAAGTGAGAAAGCACATGGAAAAACCAAGTCGATAAACACACGGGGGAGTCGCTCTAGCCCTGACACATCTCAGAGAATGACTTATGTGGGTCAGGGGAAGGGCAAGTTTGGAAAATTCTGTGGGCGATTGTGCTGGAGAGTAATCCAGGAACCTGTGATTGGAGAGTTTGAATGTTAGACACAGAGGGGGACAAATACAGCAGAGTAACCAGAAGCAGAAAGACCCACACAGAGAAGGCGGAAGCCACGAGGCAAGAGCCATGAGTGGGCAGACAGGGGACAAGAGAGTAACCAGAAAGTCAGGTGCTGTGGGAAGTGGTCGTTGTCAATACAGAGTGGAGGCTTCCTGAGTCTCAAGAAAGACAGACCACCAAGACCTGCTCCTGGGCCACTAGGGGGAATCTCTGGAAGAACATTCTAGTCCATCATGCCACCCACTCACTCTCTGCTGAGGCAGCCTGTCATTCACTTCCCTTACAAATCACCATCATCTGAGGTAACGTGAACATTTTCCTCAACTGAAAGTCTAAATGTATTTTAAAATTTGACTGCTTCTTGGTAGTTTTTCCACTTTACAGACAAGGAAACTACAGCTCATATTAGCACAATGGTAGGTTTAGAACTTTGTCTCTCTCTGTCTCTCTCCCTCTCTCTCACTATTTTCCCCTCTTTCTTAGGTTAGTTAGAAAGCAGAGACATGACACAGAGAAAACGGCAGCAGGAGAGGTACATTTTGAGGGAGCAAGGTAGGTGTTGGTGGGAGAAATCGTTATGGTGCTAGCAGGTCCTTGCGTAGAGACCCTGGGGCAACACGTCACCCGCAGGAGAAACACGCTCGAGGAGGACTTCCCAGTTGTGCTTAGGAATGAATAAAAAGTCATGAACTATCAACTGTTTCCCACAGAAGCTGAGGGTAAAATCAGAGTAACGAAAGCCTTTTTTAAAATGCTTGGGTGTTTTCAGCATTGTGTGTTCACTCTGTTGAGCTTAGAGAGGACGAGGCCAGACAAGGCTGTGATTAATCTGTAACTGTCCTTAGAGCTCATGTTGCCACATCAGGCTCTAAGGACAGTTACAAACAGTTTTCTCTCCTGGGTTGTTTCAAATAAGATGTCCCAGTGCAGCTTCAGCAAATAAGGCAGCATTAGACTCCCTAAGACCACATAAACACTGTGTTTTTCCCAGGATTAGTTTGCCTAACTCCAGAGTCCTGGATCCCTGGGGTTTGAGGTAAATGAATTATCAAGAGATGAATCATGTGTCAATGAGCAAAGTGGGAAAACATTGGTAGAGGTGAAGTCTTTCCTCTAAGGAGCCACTCGAGGCTTCCCTGTAGGACTGACAGATGGTTCCCCTGTCTCCCCCAGGAAAATGAAACCACTGCTGTAAGTCTGAGTACTAATGTTGGATAAACTGGGAGATGTCTGAAAAACAGACTTCCCAAAGGTACCATGAGCCAGGGCAGGGTGTTGCTCTTCTGATAAAATTAGAATCCCACCAAGCACATCGTTGTAAAATGTCAAACATGCAACAAAGATCCTACAATCTTCTAAAGGGGAGGAGGGGAAATAGCATATATATATATATATATATATATATATATATATATATACACACACATATATATAAAGGATTAACAAGGGAGCAATCCCTTCAAAATTCCAAAGGAAAATTATTTCCAAACTAGAATTCTGTACCAGGCTAAATCACTGATTCATGTGAGAATAGAAAAAAATACCTCCTGGAAAGGGAATGCCAAGCTAGAGTGTCCAATTCATTCCAATTTGCCCAGCACTTTTCTGGTTTAATTTTACCAGTTTTAGCACTAAAAGTCTCATGTCCCAGAAAACCCACTAGTTCCAGGCAAACCAGGACAGTTGGTCACCTGAACACCCCACCATATATGCACAAGTGTGTTTGCATGTGTCAATCATCTAATTATGTACATGGGCCACGTAGGGAAAAATAAAAACTTAAAAAGATAGGCTTTAACGCTGAAGGAATCTGGTTTTGGATTATGATCCTGTCCCTTACAAGTTTTGTGACTAAGGCAAGTTTCTGTTGATGAATTGGAGATGTAAATCTCCAAAGGGGATGTATTCATGAGGTCTTCCAAGTCATGCTCTGCTTGGTGAGACTGTTACCTGGATTCTGCCTTGAGTAGGAAGTGGAAGGCAGAGGGTTGGGAGACCAAGAAGGAAGTGGTCCTGGGGGAGTTGAAGGGCACCAAAGGTCACTAGGAGGTTGCAGGAGCCACTGACACAGTAGTGAGCATCTGACACTGTCACCTGGTGTAGGCCCTGTGTCTGTACCTTGTATACAGGTGTGTGTTTGGCTCTCTTCTCTTCTGTGTGGGCTGCTACCCCCAATTACATTTTATAGTTTGACAGTTTTGGGGGCAGAGACTCTGGTGTAGTGCTTCATACAGTGCTGAACACATAGGAGTTGCTTCAAAAAATTGTTTAGGGACAGACTAAACCTGCTTAAAATGATGACACTTGTTCTAGCATGACATTCTGTAAAGTGCTGATATTGTACAATTGGTAGAATGGGACATTAACTACTTTTACAGAATACAAACCCTCAAATTCGATACTTTACCAGTATAATACACAGTCAGTGTACTTGAGGGCAGCTCCAACTGATGAATTACCTCCTGTGGGCTGGCTTTCTTGATGACTTATGTGCCCCCAAACAAGGGAATCATTTAGATGGTTCTAGCTACTTTGGGTATGAAGCTAGGGAGCTTGGGCACAGGAGAAGGTTCTGTGGTTCAGGAAAGGAAAGGAAGAGGTAGTTTAGATGACAGAGAGACAAATCTAGGGTTAAGATGATGCTGCAAAGTTAGCAAGTGACTTTTCTGAAAGTATTTCACACAGCAGATGAGGCTGGTCACCATCTGACCCTTTTTCTCATCAAAAGTTTTCAATTAAAATTTGAAACTCTGGGCTGGGCACAGTGGCTCACGCCTGTAATACTAGCACTTTGGGAGGTGGAGGCAGAGGATCACTTGAGGTCAGAAGTTCGAGACCAGCCCGAGCAAGAGTGAGACCCTGTCTCTACTAAAAATAGAAAACTTTAGCCAGGTGTGGTGGCACGTGCCTCTAGCCCCTGCTACTTGGGAGGCTGAGGCAGTGGGATTGCTTAAGCCCAGGAGTTGCAGGTTGCAGTGGGTTAGGATGATGCCACTGCAGTCTAGCTGGGGTGACAGAGCAAGACTCTGTCTCAAAAAAAAAAAAAAAAATTGAAACTCTGATTTTTATCAAAGAAGTCAATGTTAGGGTTGCCAGATAAAATATAAGAAGCCCAGTTAAATTTGAATTTCAGATAAACAATGAATTATTTTTTAGTATAAATGTGTTCCAAATATTGCATGGGACTTATACTGAAAAATTACTTGTTGTTTATTTGAAATTCAAATTTAAACTGGGCTTCCTGTATTTTTATTTGCTAAATCTGGCAGCACTAGCCAGTGAGGCCTAGGATTCACTTCACAGAAACCCACATTACAGGTAAGGTCCATAGAAATACCTCTAAAGAGACATAGCCCTTAATTCACACACATCCCACAGATCACAAAATGCAGGTAATAATTCTTCCTTTAATGTGACCCATGCTACTCTGACGACCTTCAGGTCAAACTCAGACTTGCAGTTAGAGGCCCCATTGGTTAGTTTTATCTACGTAGCAATAGAGGCCTCATATGTGGTAATGATCTTGGGTTTCATCTGAAGCATCAGAAGCGTCTCTTGAGGTATTTGGCTCGGGCAAGGACATCATTGCAGAAGTCACAGCTCAGGTCCTCGCTGCTTCTGACATAGCCAGCACCCCCACTGTAGGCACAGAGTCCACCTGAAATGCACGTGATAGATCAATGCTGTAACTGGCTCCATAAATAAGAAAGTGCTTTTTTTTTTTTTTTTATTAAATAGTGTTTTTAGTTCCCTCATATTGCAAATGAGTTTTCAGTGTTCATTTGTGGCTAGGGCTGGCTGCTCTAAGTGGTCTTGACAGTGAGTTTTATCTCAACACTGGTAGCTTAGCAACCATAGTTTCAAATTACACAGAAAATAGAGAGCTCTCAGTAAGATTTGATGACCAAAACTTTGTAACTGTGTTATACTAATGCATTCCTTTGAGTTTCTTTCTCAGAAACGAAGGAACCGAACCTCCTTGCAGCAAGGAAATAATTATACCACCTGTTTGTCCAAAGAAGACAAGGTAAGCCATACCCCACCACAGATTGTGCCCAAGGACCCGCTGAGCCTGTGCACAAGGTTGAAAGAATGACCAACATTAACCCCTAGCACATTATAATACTAAAATCCCCGCCCTGGGAAGGACTCATCTGCCATTTTTTGATCATGGGATGTGCGTAGCAGCATGATTCCTCACTGCGCTTGCGTGCCCTGCACACTGCGCCAAATACGCAATGATGCTCACTCCCCAGTGCAGTATTCGGTTTACCTCCAGAAAAACCTCCTGACCGTGTTGGTTGGGGAGGCAGATTTAAGACAGTCCATACCTCCCACCTCCCAGCTGACATGTCCAATTGTAATAAATCCCTTCTTCCTTGACAATTCTTGTCTCAGTAACTGGCTTTCTGTGCAGTGAGCAACACTGTAGCCCCCTTGTGGGTTCCTTAACAGTGCTGGCCTAGCAGCCCTTCACTGCTTCAGGGTATTCAGCAGTTAATTCGATTCTCCTTCCTAACTGCCTATCAGGAGGCACAACTGTGGTTTTGCTGAATCTGTGCAACGTATTACACGCATCCCTACTAGTTCCGTACTGTAAAACAGGTGACCGACGCCTTACACGTACCTCTCAGGTGCTGGTCAGGGGTCCAGGTTGGAAATCTCCTCTGGATTTCTTTGATTCTAGTAGTAAGAATCTCAGTCTTCTGGGAAACCTGGGACTCGCTAATCCAGGCTGTGGGCGCAGACAAGCCAGCGTCCTGCAGAGGGTGAGGCAGAGGCAGAGCCGGTCAACAACGCGGGAGGGTGACTCAACTGCCCGGCTCAGTGCTGCTCCTTAGTTTCCCTTGTCTTTTTCTCCCTCCACCTTTGGTGGAACCAATGGGGATTAAGCCCCTTGGGGATTAGGATTAAATGGTAAAACTACTTACGTCTGTTAGGATGGCTGTTATCAAAACCATAAAAGACAAGTGCTATGGTTTGAATGTTCATCTCCTCCAATGTGGCAGTACTGAGAGGTGTGGCCTCTAAGAGGTAACTGGGTCATGAGCGCTCTGTGCTTGTTAATGGATTAATCCATTCATGGATTAATGGGTTATCACAGGAGTAGGACTGGTGGTTTTATAAGAAGAGAAAGGGAGACCTGAACTAGCATTCTTAGCCCTCTTGGCATGGGATGACCTGTGCCACCTTGGGACTCTGCAGAGAGTCCCCACCAGCAAAAAGTCTCTCACCAGATGTGCTCCCTCAACCTTGGACTTCCCAGACAAGCCACCATGCCCGGCCTTTAATTAATTTAAATAGGAGGCTAGTGGCTCCTATATAGGCCAGCACAGCTCAAGAGCCTAATAGTTTATGTGAAATACACACCAGATGCCAAACCAAACCATGCCCCATTTTAATTTGTATGTGTGTGTGTGATCCTTCTGCCCCAGCCTGAGCAAGAGCAAGACCCCATCTCCACTAAAAACAGAAAGAAATTAATTGGCCAACTAATAATATATAGAAAAATTAGCTGGGCATGGTGGCTCATGCCTGTAGTCCCAGATACTCGGGAGGCTGAGGCAGAAGGATCGCTTAAGCCCAGGAGTTTGAGGTTGCTGTGAGCTAGGTTGACGCCCCGGCACTCTAGCCAGGGCGACAGAGTGAGACTCTGTCTCAAAAAAAAAAAAAAAAAAGGCCGGGCACAGTGGCTCACGCCTGTATTCCTACCACTCTGGGAGGCCGAGGCGGGTGGATTGCTCAAGGTCAGGAGTTCGAGGCCAGCCTGAGTGAGAGCGAGACCCCGTCTCTACTAATAATAGAAAGAAATTAATTGGGCAACTAAATATATATAGAAAAAATTAGCTGGGCATGGTGGTGCATGCCTATAGACTCAGCTACTTGGCAGGCTGAGGCAGAAGGATTGCTTGAGCCCAGGAGTTTGAAGTTGCTGTGAGCTAGGCTAATGCCACGGCACTCTAGCCTGGGCAACAAAGTGAGACTCTGTCTCAAAAAAAAAAAAAAGTGGTGAGACTGTAGAGAAATGGGAATCCTTGTGCACTGTTGCTGGGAACGCAAAATGTGATGCAGCCACAATGGAAAACAGTATGGTGGTTTTTCAAAAAGTAAAAATTAGAACTACCATATGATCCAGCAATCTCTCTTCTGGGTATTTATCCAAAAGAATTGAAATCAGTATCTCTAAGAGATATCTCTTGCACTCCCATGTTCACTTCAGAGCTATTCACTATAGCCAAGGGGTGGATGCAGCCTAAATGTCCGTGACATATGAATGCATAAAGAAAACACAGTGCATATGCCATGGAATATTATTCTACCTTTAAAAAGAAGGAAATCCTACATTATACGACAACATAGATGAACCTTGAGGACATTATGTAAGTGAAATAAACCAGTCACAGAAAGTTGAATACTGCATGATTCTGCTTACATGAGGTATCTGAAATAGCCAAATTCATGGAAGCAAAGAATAGAATGGTAGTTTCCAGGGGCTGGGGGGACGGGGAAATGGGGCGTTGCAAGCAATGTGTATAAAATGTCAGTCATGCAAGATGACTGTTCTAGAGATCTGATGTATGACATTGTGCCCATAGCTAGCAACACTGTATTGTACACTTAAAAATCTGATGAAATGATAAATCTCACATTAAGTGTTCTTACCAAAGGAAAAAAGATAATAAAATTATGAGGTTTGGGCTATGGAAGGGACAAACAGACATTTCACTGCTGCCTCAATGTCAGGGTGAGAGGTTGAGTTAATGGCTGAGTTAGTGTAGATACCAGTCTAATACCCTCCTTTAATGCCACAAATTCAGACCCTCCAAATAGGCCAGGAAGGGGTTTTTTCTGTCTGTATTTATAATTCTCCTTCCAGATGATCTGAATGTCTAAAGGGACATCTAACTTTTCATATATATATATATATATATATATATATATATATATATATGTCTCATCCCACGCTTGGTTGATAAACCTTTCTTATATACCTTTGACTACCACTTCCATGTGGGTTTCACCATATCTGGGAGAAATGTCTGAATCTGGAGAATTCTTATTTCATCTTCAAAGGAGATGGATTCATCCTTATCCTCAAAATTGGATTTTACAAAGGAGGCAGAACAGGGCAGCAGAAAAGACGCCAGCTCCAACATCACAAGACACTGTTCTTGGTCCCAGTCCTGCACCGTCCAGCTGCATGTGACTTTGCAGCAGTGACTCCCTCCTTGTTCATCCATCTTTTCCCTTGTTGAGGATGGATTACATGGCCCCCCCCAAACCTATCTGATCAGATTATTGGATGGGTCCCCAAATCCAAATAAGATAAAGCATTTGAAAGTACTTTTAAAAATTATAAAGCATAATACAAAGTAATCATGGGAAGCAAATTTGAAGAGATCACTGAGAAATAAATTTTCCTAAAACCTTAAAACATGACTGCAATACTCAGGTCTCTCAACAACAGCAGTGTGAGATGCAATGGAAAAAAAATCGAGCCTCAGTCTCAGCCTTTCCATCACTGATTCTCCAGGGCAGAGTTAGTCCAACAGTGGGGTTAATGACCAGTTCCCCCGAAGTCTCTATCTGACAAATGATGCCATGCAGGTTTTATGCAAGAATAAAATTTGATCTTGACAACTAAGAATTTTGTAGGAAAAAGACAAGAGAAAAGAAATTTAACATTTGTTGAGAACCTGCCAGATACTAGGTATTTTTTCACATTATTTTGTTGAATCTTCATAATTATAAGAATGGCATTTTATAGGTGGGAAAACTGAGGCCCAGTGAGATTAAATGATTTATTCAAAATAATTAAATAAATCAATGGCTACAAAATAACTGAGAAAAGATTTAATCTGTGATCTTTCTCCTGGACCCATGCCTTATTGGAAATCCACAATATGGTACCCTGGTTGATATGGCTCAAAATGAAGCAAAAGTGTTGCCACTCATATCTCTGAGGCAGAACTGTGACTCTCACAGCTCCAGGGAGCTTCATTCACTCTGCGTGCAATGGAGCTATGCCATCATTCCCCCTACCCCCCCCAAAAAAGGAAATAGTAAAGGTGCCTTTTTAGAGTTGTGCCATACAGCAGAATGGCACAGCAGAATGGAGAGTTACCTGCACCACCCTAATCCTATCGCCCATGTTGCCCACATTGACCAGAATGTTGCCACCCTGAGACTCCCTGGACAAGACACCAGCAATCACAGCAGGATCCACGCAGTACTTTTGGCCAGCGGTTTGCATCACGGGTTGATATTTCAGTAGGTATGGCATGTCTATTTCAGCCAGCCTTTCGGAAGCACGAACTCCTAAAGCAAACAGAGAAGGAAGAATGCAGCCCGGTGTGACTTGTGCTGAAACATGAGCTCAAGCAGAGAGAGAAAGTGCATTCCAAGGATCTGGGTCATGGTCTAGGACTGAGAATCTTAAATTTTGGTCCTAAAACTCTAGTGTCCATTCCCTGACCTGAGATTAGGACTCTCTTCCTGTGAGCTTGAGTTAGCATCCCCTCAGGCAGGCATCCTCTGTGGCCACCAGTGCCCCTTGGATGGGCTCTCAGAGGCTGCTCTGGCCCACCCAGGACAATTCCATGGGCACAGGCACCATTGGTCTCATCCTAAGCACCCCAGACAGAGTCGCCCAATAAAAGGTGCCTGCCCATTGGCTACAACAGGCACATGATGTGAAAGAGAAATTCTCCCAAACCCTATAAGTTCTTGGATAGTTTCCTTTGACGGGTCTCTTTACAATTGCATACCTTTCTGATCTTAAATGACACTAACAAAAAAAACCATGTGAATTTAAATGTTTATGAAATAATAAGACTACTGAGCAAAATGAAAACTAATACTAATTTACCTGGCTAGCCTTACCTTCTAAGCATTTTTATTGTTTAGAAAGCACTCTCATCCACATTATATTGATCAGAGTTTACAAAGCACTGTAAATACCATGCTGTTATTTCCCTTTCCTCAGAGGCTCAGGGAAGCTAAGTGACTTGTCCAAGAAGCAGAGCCAGGGCTCTGACAGGGCTTGGACTCCATGTTCAAAGTTCTTCCCACCACTCGGTCTCCTGGGGCTTGTGGGAAATAGTGGGAACCCAGAGGCCATGTTGAGAGGGTAGGAGTGGGTAAGGAGGTGTAACTACCACAGTAGTTCAGGCCACGGCGTCTTCCAATCCCACAAGATGCCCCAGGGGTGACCAAGGTGCGAATGTTTCCATAGCATCCCCAGTCGCTGCTTTCAGATGAGTCTGTAGGTTGAGAAAAGTTCAACCTAAGGCACTGAACTAGAATAAGTCTCATCATTCTTCTTCCATGAATGAAATGACATAAATACAAATAACGGTAATAAAATCAATAGCAACATGAACTTCAGTCTGCAACTGAAACTCTTTTGAAATTTAAAATTAACACTATGCTAAGAAATTATCGCAGAAACCACTTAGATATTAAATTCTCACCTCCTGTCCTGCAGAAGAGAGGAACTATTGGAACAATTATACCCTTTGCAAGTCTCTGGGGTGTTCTGGAACAAATCAGAGATTATCTGTTCCCTATAAAGTAGTTCTTATCTTACATCTTACATGAACTCTCAGCACTTCTCGCTCAAATGCTCCTAATTCATTTAGGAGATGTTTATGTTTGCTCTGGAGAAACACATATGAAGCCAGACCCAAAGTAAAGGAGCTGCTTGTAAACTGGGACTTCTGATTGGCTTCCCTTTCTCTCAGGGGCACTTCTAGGTGGGGGCCTAAGGCTGCAAAGAGGGGTACACATGCGGTGAGGCATGAAACCAGCTCTCGACATGGGGGTTCCCTCTTACTTCCTCCCTTTCTCTCTTCATCCTCTCCACCTCCCTCCACCTGCCTCTGTCATCCCAATTGTCACTGAAGGGAAAGAGTGGTTTTAGGCTCTATTGGGATTTCCCAAAGGCCACTGAAGAGAAGGTCATTCCTTCTCTTGACACCAGGAGAAGGGTGCATGAGAGCCAGTAACAAGATACCTGCAGGCGGCAGGAGCTTAGTCCTTTTTAAATTTTTTTTTAATTTTAAGTTTTTTATTTTTTAAGTAGAGACAGGTCTCACTCTTGCTCAGGCTGGTCTTGAACTCCCGCGCTCAAGCAATCCTCCTGCCTCTGCCTCCCAGAGTGCTAGGAGGAGCTTAGTCCTTGTGAGAATCATCTCACTATTGTAAGCCCATGGGAATTACTCATAGATTACTTTTTTCAATTTGCTTTATTCTTTGACTAAAGTTGATTAAATCATCAACCCTTAATGATTTGAAGATCTTTGGAAATATATCTCTTGCATATTATCACATGTGTCCTGTATGCTTACATAAATGCATTTTAAGGTTTTATTTTCTCCCTCAGAGCTTCATGGGGTTGACATCTGAAGAAATCAGCATTTTGCATAAATACTTCTACTTGACAAAGTTGTGAGGAGTAATCTGAGAGAAATGTGGAAATGAAAAGACCTGGTCTTTTATGAGTGTACCAAAAATTGAACAAGCCAACTGATTATCTTTATGATTGGTGACAAATACCCTTAATATTGCAGTTGGTTGTATCAGCTATGGCTTCCTGACTTATGAACTTCTCCCTAACCACATTATAGGATCCTCCAAGATCTCTCTATTCCCAATGCTTAGCATTTGTAGGGATTTTTAAATATTTGTTGAATGAATGGATCAATCAATAAATGAATGAATATAAAACCCCATCTTGAGAAATGTTTTTAATTTAGAGCCAGGAAAAGTTTAGCTTCTCCTAAGGAACTATGTTTCCTGCTTTAATTTATCAAAAAACAAGCACTTTTCCCTTTTGCTCCAGTTGCAATGAACTTTAGGACCAAAGCTGAAGTTCAGTCACAGTAACTATGGCAGCCTCAATGGTTAGCTTAGCCACATCTCTTTAATTCCTTTGATACTGGTTTTGTTTTCTATTTGAATTACATTAGTATTTTTATGGCAACCACCTCAATTCTTCTACGGAAATATATGGACTATAAATAAATTCAATGAATACTTTTAATATTTTTGTGGTAGACAATGAGTAGTTGTCAGTAGTGTATATCTAAAGTCTGACTTTAAGCAACACTGTTTTAAGCCCACCCCACCTTCTGGAGACCCCATCCTTTTGTAGGGCATTCAGGGAGAGGCTGCTTGTCAGTGGCTGCTCCTAACTCAGGGATTTATTGGAAAGCTCAGGAGAAAAATAATGTTTTCTGCTGCAGTTTCAAGTATCAGAAGTACCATTATGTTGCTATGTTTATCCTTCCCCCCTCCAGGGTCACTTAGAAGAATGCGCCACACTCACCAGTCAGGGCAAGGAGGCCCAGAAGCAGCCACAGTGCAGACATGTCGATGATCTGGCTCTATGGCTCCTGAAATGCTTTTAAAGCAAAAATTAGCTTGAAGACGTGAAAATGCCAACTGTTGTCATAATAGTATATGATGTTTCTGTAGAAGGGGGGATGAAAGGAGCAAGCCTCCTTATATCTGAACCAAGAAAACAAATGATTTGAATCATAGTGAAAAAAGCAAAAGTAGGACAAGAGCTCCATCCATCTTTTCAATTAACTTAGAAATGATGAATGAGACTTTTACTCAACCTCAGGGACTCAACATACCGTCACTGGATACTAATTATTTCAAGAAGCCAAGATACTTTGATTCTCAACACCAAGAAACGGAGTGACCTGACTCCAGACTCTGAAGAGCAAATTTTCAGCATGCCTTATCCCAAGAGCCTAGGCCTTCATTTTCAAAGGATGATACAAAAAGGAGCATTTTGTATTTAGTTCTCTGAATTTGGGTTCTTTTTTCTTCAGGTTAGAAGAAAGGTCATACTTTCTTCAGTGCCTTGGAACAAATACTGGTTTTTGCTTTGGATGGAGGAAGGGGTTGGAAGACATTTCCCACTGGAGAGAGGCAACTTCCAACAGCAAAGACAAATCCCCAAGAAGCGGGGCTATGGGCAGAAGTCCCAGGATTGAACTCAGGAGGTGCTCATGGATCTAAAGAAGGGACACTCAGCCACCATTGAGCCCCTGCCCACGTGCTCAGTCTTTTTCTCATCCCAACCATTCTTTAATCACCTTACACGAGTGCAGACGACTCTGCTTCTCCCACTGCTACTAAACCATTACATAGATGCCCCCAGAATAGTCTGCAGTTGACTGCAGGGAATGCTAGAGTTGCCGGCCCCCTAACCCCTAGAGCACCTCCCACCACCCTCCCACTGCAGGGTGTTTCCTGTCACCACCCTTGGTCAGCTGAGCCTAGAGACCTGTCATTTTGAGTTATTATTATCATTACATGTAGGAGCGTGCATGTAAATGTGGTATTTAGCACTTTCATGATGCTTTTCTCATCTCTCTCGTTTTAAGGTTATTCTTTTTTTTTTTTTGAGACAAAGTCTCACTCTGTTGCCGGGGTTAGAGTGAGTGCCGTGGCGTCAGCCTAGCTCACAGCAACCTCAAACTCCTGGGCTCAAGTGATCCTTCTGCCTCAGCCTCCCGAGTAGCTGAGACTACAGGCATGAGCCACCATGCCCGGCTAATTTTTTCTATATATATTTAGTTG
>CAUYRT010073368.1:0-26715 GCA_963574885.1 Lepilemur ruficaudatus
ATAGCTACATGCAGAAAAATGAAACTGGATCCCTACCTCTCACCTCTCACAAAAATACACTCAAGATGGTTAACAGACCTAAACCTAAGGCATGAAATCTTAAGAATCCTAGAAGAGGATGTTGGGAAGACCCTTTCAGACATTGGCTTAGGCAAAGAATTCTTGAAGAAGACCCCCAAAGCAATTAATGCAGCAACAAAAATAAACAAATGGGATCTGATCAAATTAAAAACTTCTGCACAGCCAAAGAAACTATCACTAGAGCAAATAGACAACCTACTAAATGGGAGAAAATATTTGCTCTCTGCGCCTCCGACAAAAGTTTGATAGCAAGAATCTACCTAGAACTCAAAAGAATTAACAAGAAAAAAATCAAACAGCCCCCTTGATAAATGGGCAAAGGAGATGAACAGAAACTTTTCTAAAGAAGATAGAATAATGGCCAGCAAACATATAAAAAAATGTTCAACATCTCTAATCATCAGAGAAATGCAAATAAAAACCACAATGAGATACCACCTAACCCTAGTGAGATTGGCCTCTTATCAAAAAATCTCAAAACAACAAATTCTGGCGAGGATGTGTAGAGACAGGAACACTCTTACACTGCTGGTGGTACTGCAAATTAGTGCAACCTCTGTAGAAAAGAATTTGGAGATTCCTCAAAGAGCTAAAAATAGAATTACCGTTCGATCCAGCAATAGCATTATTAGGCATCTACCAAAAAGAGCATAAGACATTCTATGATAAAGACATCTGCACCTAAATGTTTATGGCAGCACAATTCACTATTGCTAGGTCGTGGAAACAACTTAAGTGCCCGTGAATTCATGAGTGGATTATTAAAATTTGGTATATGTTTATAACGGAATATTACTCAATTTTAAGAAATGACAGTGAGCTAGCACCACTTATATTATCATGGATTAAGCTTGAACCCATTATTCGAAGTGAGGTGACACAAGACCAGAAGAATGGGCCCCACTTGTACTCGCCATCAAATTGGTACTGACTGACTAACACTATGGTGCTCAAATGGTGGCGATGTTCACTAGGGATTTGGGGGGTGGGGGGGTAGACCCACATCTGCGAGATGTGGTGAGCACTGTGGAGGGGAGGGGCATACTTGAAATGTATTTGGGGATGGGAATTAGGGGTCTGAATAGGGGGAAGGAAATCCTCTAAAACTGATTTATGTGAATAGCTGTACAACTTGGTAAATTTACTAATGATCATTTAATTGTACACTTAAAATGGAGTAAAGACATGATATGTAAATTACACTTCAATAAAGAAAAAAAAGGCCGGGTGTGGTGGCTCACGCCTGTAATCCTAGCACTCTGGGAGGCCGAGGTGGGTGGATTGCTCAAGGTCAGGAGTTCGAGACCAGCCTGAGCAAGACCGAGACCCCGTCTGTACTATAAATACAAAGAAATTAATTGGCCAACTAAAAATATATGTAAAAAATTAGCCGGGCATGGTGGCGCATGCCTGTAGTCCCAGCTACTCGGCAGGCTGAGGCAGGAGTATTGCTTGAGCCCAGGAGTCTGAGGTTGCTGTGAGCTAGGCTGATGCCATGGCACTCTGGCCTGGGCAACAAAGTGAGACTCTGTCTCAAAAAATAAAAATAAAAATAAAAAAAGAAAGAAAGAAAGAAAAAAAAAGAAGAATATTGGGTTGTGGGACAGTTGCTCAGTCATCTCAGGAGAAAGATTGAAAATGGTATAAAAGTTCACCTCTTCAGTAGCAAACCCACGATATATTGAAAGTTGCTTACTATTTTTTAGCTTACTGTTCTATCCTTGAATGTGAATCTTTACATATTGAAGTCAGAAATTATTGCTTATACCACTAGTTCTGAAGGGCAGAGAACTAAGAACAAAGACTCAGATAACTGAATGTTTTAATATTGAGCGTTTCTTTAATGTATCTTTAATGGCAATGATGCTCTCACTCCCCTAGATTGGAGCCCTTTGACAGCTTCCATGACCTATCACGGCACACATTCAAGCCACAGTCAACATACAACGACAGAGTCACACAGACACAGAGACGCAGCAAGCCAAGTGGCATTATGAGAAAAGACTAGACATGATGCAACTGAGATGTGACTTAGGTGAGGAGGACACGCCAGCTGGAGAGGCTTACATTCATGAGATCTCTATCTGCCAGTTAAATCAGGGAAATAATTTAATACACCACTGCTGCAATTTAACTAGAACGATAGGAACCTGAGTAAATTAGTAGGCTAGTAAGTGCCTGACTTATGTCCAGGAAGAGGGCAGATTTGTGTATCTTGATGGAAAATTATGCAACCCAACTTACTTGTACTAAAGTCACTGATAATTAATTCTCCAAGTGGAAAGCAGATGGCTGGTTCAAATTTACTGAGACTGATCTCCCCATGGTTTTAGGCTGCCAGAAGAATAGTAGTCTTATTTCTTTTAAAGTACAATTCTAGTTAAACAGGCCAGAAAGGAGATATGGGGTGGGCAGGATTATTGGTCAGATAAGCGCAGGGAAGCACAAGAGACCTCCTTCCTGGCTTGCTAACTGTGCTAAGTAAGGGCCCCCAAGGTAGAGGGACTGTGTCAGAAATATGATAATCCATGAAATATGATAGTTCATGCAACAGCTTATAAATTGTGGGACGTAAGTCATAGTGATATTATTTTTGGTGAAAATATAAATCCAACCCATGGGATTGAATTTCAGTTATAGAATGGGTTTATAAGCAGCACCGTGGTTGGATGAGAACTTGCCTAGAAGCTGTGTTTGCATAGCAAACACCTTATTTTTGTTTATATTGTAGGTAGGTTGGGAAGAAAGGAACGGATGTAGATTATAGGACATTACAACACCACATGTACCTCCACAAAGACCCCCTTGACATCACCACTGAACCTCACAGATACTTTGTCAACAAAGACACTGAAAATAAAGGTAAACTATGACCGCCATCTTGTGGCAGCATCCACCATTACCAAGGCATACTGAGTGAGGAGGGGTGGGGGGAGGGGCTGAGAAGGAGATAAAAGCACCGGGCGCATATTTTTTTCTCACTTTGGGGATTCTGGTAGGGACTATAGGAGAGGGAAAACTCTTTGGATACAAACTTTGTCACCTGGCAGGAGAGCCATATTACCTGAGCCTGTAAGGGAGGTCTTCCCTTAATTTGATTTAGGTTTCTACAGTGTGGAGAATCTGGAGTAGTTCTGAGAGAGCATTTGTCATTCCTTACTTTCCTGTTTCCAGATCCCTAGCTTGGGAAGGTATTTTTCTCACATTCTCCAGAGTTCAAAGAGCTTATCAAAAAACAGAAACCCAATATTTATTCTTCAATATTATTCCATTATATACCACAACAGAGCACATTTGTTTTCAAAACAGTTAATTAGATTTCCCGGAAATGGAAAAGCCATTTGCTTTTTCATGGATTTACTATCAGTCTGAAACCTAAGAACCTTTCCAATATTTTAATACAAACCAGTCATACTGACTTAAATTAAAGGAATGTGTCCAAAGTAGAAATAACATTGATAAAAGAGGCTTTTGATATGTCCCAGATAGCACCCAGCCTAACAGGATGACATTTTGGTGAAAGTGAGTAAGATGTAGTATCAAAGGGAGATTTTTCTTTCTTGAAATATTTAAAGCATAGTTTGCTTTTCACTTGGCAGAACAACAACAACAACAAAAGGAACCATGTGGCCATTTTTCACTTTGCAAAGCATTCTTTACAGATGCCTGTGTAGTTGTTCTTGGATGGCTTCGGGGCACTGACACAGCATTCATCTTTTGAATGTTCTCCACCAGGTCCAAATGGCTGTTGTTGATCCCAGGAATGGGTGAGGAACATCATGCCTTCCAGTGGGTTTAGCATTTTATTTGTCTGTAATATAGCATGCCCAGGAACAGATCTGGCTGAAGACTTAGCTTTCACTGTGTCTAGAACCTTGCAGGACTACAGCATTCTATATTTCTAATATTGAGGCAGGAAGATGACCAGATTGTAAATTTGTCAGCAGTACCTAGCACAATGCCTGACACATAATAGGAGCCGAATGACTGCTGCAAGACAGAAGGTCTAGCTGTTATCCTCAAACCTAGAGATACACTGAAATTCTTATATAGATGTTCACAGCAGCCTCATCTCCTAAAACATGACCTCAAATTTGGCTCTGTTGCCTTTTGGGGTTAGATAATTCTTTGTCGTAGGGAGCTATCCTATCTTATGCACTGTAGGATGTTTAGCAGGATTTCTGGCCTCTACCCACTAGATGCCAGCAGGATGCCCAAGTGGTAAAAATAAAAAATGTCTTCAGACATTGAAAAAGATCCCTTGGGGTTGGGGTGGAGGGCAGAAATCACCCCTGGTTGCAAATCACTGTTCTGAACTGAGTGTGGTTGTATGGAAGAAATCTGGCCTTAGGTGTTATTTGAGTAAATCATGAAATATGATATGAGCACCATGGAAGTGTTCTTCTGACCAATAATACCTCCCCTGCCCGCAGTGTTCTCTAGCAAGGTGCACCATAAATGTTTCAGCTGGGATAGTTTTACAGAAAGTTGAGAGAAAATGATGAGCAATCAGCCAGGGAAATAGTTCCTTTTTGTTTTAAGGAAAAGGACAGCCACTTGGGAGTAATGCAGTCACTTGTAAAAAGCAGGTGTCCGAGAGATAGTGTGTTGTAAAGAAAAAAAAATTGGATAGGAAATCAGGAGACTTGCACTCTAATCCTGGCTTGGCTACTGACCAGCTGTGTCTCATAGTGGAGCTCTCTTCACTTGGCTGATAACAGGAGGCCAAACTAAGTGACCCATAAAGTTTCTTCTACTCCTCAGGTGTGAAGAAATTATGGATTTGTTTACCTGATGAATAGCCCTTTATGATCTCTTTTGCAGAGAAGAAGCAGGGCTTTGAAGGTGTGCAAGGCAAGAATCAGGGAAATGGAGATTAGGAGTATGGAAAGATAAATCATGGATAGGGTTGGGAGGATACTAATGTCTAAGATGAGGGTAATGGAATCTGTACTAAATGGAAATCAGAAAGTGCAATGAGTACGACACAAAAGCCATACACCTTTGTTGCTGTGTGTGCTCGCATGTGTGCACACAGAGGTTGGTGGTGAGCGTGCTAGGTGGGCCACAACTAGTAAGCTAGTCAGCTTCCCCATAGCTCCTCAGGGACAGTCTGTCTTGCCAAATGTGAAAACCACGATCATAGCTTACTGCCAGCAATGGGCGATCTTGGATGTGGTTGGAACCTTTCATCAGAGCATTCAACCGATTCGACTGCATTTCCGTATTTTGCAGATATACATGTCAAAATAGTCCATAAATATGATGTCTTGTGGAAACCAATGTCATGATTCATTGACTAAAAAAATAAAACGGCCTGAAAGATTCTGATATTAAATAGCACAGAAACCAGGGTAGGACAAGTCTAGCTGGATTTTCAGTATTTGAAGAGTTTTTCAGCCATTTTGGGATGGAAGAGTAAACTCACTCTATGAAGCGGTCTTACCCTTACTTTCTAAACATTATGTGTATTTGAAAGGAAATGCAATCCATATGTTTTTGATTAATTTTACTTAAATCATCAAAATATTATTTCTTAAGAGTTGTTTGATGTCTAAGAAGTATTTAAGCCCTTTGAATAATTTAAAAAATATACATTCTTTTTCCTCTTTAAAACAGGAAATCACTTATTAAGGAGTTTAAATGGGTTTGGACACAAATGAGATTCAGACTTGAAATTCTGACCCTGTAGGATTAGGGAGAATTTGGAACTTGCCAAAATAGACTCTCCCATTCCTCCCTAAAAGTCAGTACCTTCTGATATTATATTGTCAGCAGAAATACTTGGATATAGTCCAACAGAATGAAATGTTTTGTTATATTTTTCCTCCCAGTCATTGGGTTCATAACCTCAGTAAACTTTGACTCCCCTCTCTCTCCTTTGCACTGTCCTTTTTTATCAGGTAAGTCACTAAGTTCTTTATCTCTTTAGTCCATCTCTTTCTCTGGATTTCCATTGCCTCCACCTCCCTCGGGCTTTTGTCACCTCAGGCCTCAATCATAGCATTTGCCATCTAACCAACACATAATCACTGTCTAGTCTCTCCCTGCACCAGGCAAAGGTGTATGTTGTTGCCTTTTAATCCTCATGAAAACCATCACTAAGTCTTCCCCCAAACCGTTACTCTTTCACCACAGAGGCTTCAGTAGTTCCTAAAGCTCATGGATCCTTTAGTCTGCATTTGATGGTCCTCTGCGCTCGCTAGCCCTGGCGTATTTATTCAATTCAGTGAATTATCAGGCACTGTTGGCCAGTGGAGAAGCTCTCCGCAGAGTGAGTTGATTGCCCTGAGAACTACAACATGTGTACATTGGTCTGCAGTGCCCTTCCTCCTCTTCCTCCTACTCATTCACTGAGAGCCAGCCCACGTCTCGCGTCCTTTCCAATGACTCCTGCTGGTGGAATCACTCCCTCTTTAGGTTCTCAGTCCACTTGTCCCTCTGAGCTTGTGTCTGATCTTACGCTGCTGTGTTCAATTCCTTCATTTCATACGTGTTTCTGTCTTGCCTCCTCACCTAGACTAGAGACTTCGTTCTACAGCAGTGGTTCTTCAAGTGTGGTTCCTGGACCATAGCATCAGCATCATCTGAGAATTTGTTAGAACTGTAATTTCTTAGGCTCCGCCCTAGACCTGATGAGTCAGAAATTCCAGGGATAAGGCCCAGCACTCTATATTTTAACTAACAAGTTCTCCAGATGATTCAGATGCATGCTCGAATTTCACAACCACTGTTATAACAAGAAAGAGACGTCTTTGCAAACTTCATGATGCCAAAATAAAGCTGAAATGTAGAAGTTATTAAAATTCTAGATAACTTGAATTTTAAGACAAGTTCTCAATTACATACTATGAAGAGAATGAAAATACTTTCAAAAGGTTGTTATGAAAGTTTAAGAAATAAAAAGCTACTATTTCTTACTGATTGTCATGAAGGATTAAATAGTTTGCAAGTTTATTGGTAACCCATTTGAGGAGAATGTCTTCATTATTTTCTTTTTCCTTTTGTAAGGATTTTAGCACTGAGTAATTAGATGATGGTATTCAGCACATTGTTTCTAACATTCTTAAAATTCTAAGTTTGTAGTTTATGGATGATTTTTTCTTTGGAGGTTGTGTGCTTGGTGGCCATATGTGTGCATGGAGGATAATTTCCTTTTCTTCCATTTCTCATTAAAATCTTTTATTGCAGCTTAGAACTCGAATACAGAGATGAATGTTGCTACAGGATAAAAAAAATTGTGGTACACAGAAGAATCGACTATTTGAGTGTATCTGATAGAGGGGAAAGTAAATTTAACTTATTATTTTTAAAGAAATGTAAATATTGTATTTTTCTCTTCTCTACCTTCCTCAAATCAAAGTGTACACATCACCAGTTTACAGTGCTGAGGTGAACCTTAAACCAATCAACCCAATCATATTTTTTCTATACTCCCCAAGAAAGTTGTGTGATCAGAGATAAAGCATACCAAGTCCCTGGCCTGCCGATTGGCCACGGAGCCAATCTGACAACCCTTGCACACATGAGCTCAGCCAGATAATAGGAGAGCCAAAGAACTACCTTAATTCCCATTAGGAATATCAGAGAGCCTGTTTTTTTGATTAGAGACACTAGGTAAGACAGCATAGTATTCGAGAAAAAGTTTGTGCTTCTAAGTCAAACACACTCTGGGTTTGAGTCCCAGTTCCCTGTCTGTAACTAGCCATTTCTTTTTCATATTTGTTTTTCCTTTTCAAATGAGGTTCCTGATGTTGATCTGTCCTGCAGGATTCCTGAAAGAGGTATTGATAAGGCATGTGAAGTACATGGCCCAAGTTAGGTGAAATGAGTATTGTTAGTCTCTGACAATTACTGTTTGTAATTCTTTTATTTTTAATCTCAAAGACATAACTCAAATGAAGTCATCCTGTTCCTGGTTTTAATCTCAGAGAGTTCTGCTTCTTATTGTTCTCTTCTAATAGTAACTGTGTTGCATTGATTTAAAGTCTGTTGAACAATTTTTCTTTTGCCTTTCCTCTGCTGTTCTTTATTGAAGCTATACCTCTTGAGTTTTTATAAAGCAGGCGTGTAGCTATATCAGTACTATCATTTATTCAGAAATCAAGTCTGTCTGTACCTTCCTTCTTTCATGCAACCAGTATTTATTGAATGCTTATTCTTTCAGGCTCTTAGGATGCACAAGTGCCCACAGGGAATAGTCAGAGAACTGAAGTACAAACTTGTTATGGCTAGAATCATCTCATTATACATATTGTCCCTACAAACTAGGAGTTTATTGAAGCAGGTATATGCCTACATGGTGAGATTTTTCCAGGACTTACTAACGGGACATTTTTCTCATCTGGTTGTTGTATACCTGATGTTTCCTTCACTAGAGTTGGTGCTTATCAAGGCTTTGGCTCTTTTATTTTCTGATGAATGAGAGTGTGTGCTAGAAGCTACACTTTTCCCCTGTAGCATTCTCTGAGAGTATCAACAAAACATGAACTTACCAGACCATCAAAACTATACTTAGTAAAGAATTGGGAACTAAGAATTTTTGGCTAGAGAGGCCATCTGGAGAAGACTGCCAGGACAAATGCAAGTGGGCCAGTGTGGAAGGCCTTGGGCAGTTAGGGTCTGTAGTAACCTCCAAGATGGTTGCTAATGATTCTCACTTCCTGTTCATCACTTTCTGTGTTATTCTACCCACTTTGAATAAGAGTTACATGTGCAACCAATAGGACATGGTAGAAATGAATCCCAAGTATGACTTCCAAGGCTAGATCACGAAAGACGTCAAATCTGCTTCCTTACTCATTCTGGGAGCACCCCAAGATCAATCATTTTGGGAGAAGCCAGCTGCCATATCATGAGGAAGCCCAAGCAACCCTTTAGAGAGTTTCTTGGCGTGAAGAACTGAGGTCTCCTGCCAGCAACAAGCACCAACGAGCTAGGTATGTCAGTGAGTCATGTTAGAAGTAGACTCTCCAGCCCCAGTGAAACCTTTAGATGACTGTTACCCCAGCTGACTCTTGACTCCAACCTCAGGAGAAACCCTGAGGCAGAACCACCCAGCTAAGTCACATCCAAATTCCTGGCCCACAGAAACCATGTGGGATAATAAATGTTGATTGCTTTAAGTCAGTGAGTTTTTGGGTTATTTATTAAACAGCAACAGGTAACTAATACAGGGCCCAGCATGTGGTGCTAGATTCCTGGAAGACAAGAGCAAAATTAAAGAAGGAGATATTGAAAGAGAAGATCAGAGAGGCTGAAGACAGACATTTTCTTCACATTTTTGCCCAAAGATGGTATTGTTTACACTTTATAGAGGGTATGTAGAGATGGGGCTGGAAATGGAGGGAGAAGATGAATTCAATACCCAATTCTCAGAGTACACGGAAGAAAGAAAAAAGGCAAAAGGATGAATGTTAGTTTGGGAAGGACTCCTGAATATGAGGACTTGGAAATAGATCTGTCTTTCAACACTATGTGAAGTTTGAAAATTGTTTTTTACTTGAGCAACCCTTAGATTTCATCAAACAGTAGGACCACAGTAATGTAGGTAAAAGAAGTCTCTGGAGACCCTTTAGTCCTTTTTTTTTCTCCATAAAAGACTCTAGTTAAAGCTACCAAAGACTATCTCACCTTTTAAAAGTCAACATGCCAATGAAAGCAGCAGTTTCAAAGCTTGGCAAAAGGTTTCACATTCATTTAAACAAAAGGGGCTCTTTCTAAAATTATCTCTAACTATATTAAACTATGAATCACTTTTATACCTCCAGGAAGGACTTAAGTGACATATTAGCATTTAGGTAAGAAGGCTTTGTATTACAGATTAAAAAAAATTTTTTTTAAACAAATTGCGTTTTTTCCTACATGGTTTTATAACTGTCAACTTTTTATGTGTTTTTAGTTGGGGAAAAGGATGAGTTTCTTTGGAAAGGGGCAAGGCAGGAAATCAGTAATGATTCATACCACTCTTTCACATGCTTCTATGACGAGTTTTAATCACAAATCTGGGTCCACTTGTATAACAAAAACATTAAAAGAGGGTGTTTTAAACTGTGTTTTTTTATTAATCATGTATTTGGTCTTGTAAATAATACACGCAAGTACATCCTTGTTACGTCAGTTGGAAAACAGTGATTAACTAGCTGTTTAACTAGGAGACAGAAGTATCTGGTAATTTTATATGCACTTAAATAGGCTGTGTGTTTTCTCTTGTGCTATTTATTTTGATTTAAGTAAATATGTTAAATTTTAGAATTTCTTTAATTGATTTTTAATTTCAATGATCTTTTCTATCTTTCTTTGCATTTAATGGAATTTTTTAGGGCTGCCACAATAGTCTTTTGAAAGAAGGGCACATTTATTTGAAAGAAATATACTTTGTTATTTCTAAGTCCCTTTGAAATCACTGAAGATGGTTTTTACTTTAGCTTTCCCTTCACCCTAATTCCTTTTCCCCTTTGTTTCTATTGGGATGAGGTAATCCTGGGTTTGTCGAGTCTTTTGTGATGGAAATGGCTATGACCACACAGACACAGCATAATATTTACTTGGAATAAGAGAAAGAGAAATATCAATAGTGCTGCTCCCCAAGCATTTGAAAATACTTGTGTCTTTCATTTCCAGAGAGAAAAATGCCACTAAGCATGTTCCTTGTTAATTTGGGTGACTGAAACATAGTGTGTGCACATAAATTGTGAACCAAAATTGAATGAGGAGTGAAATTTAAAAATAAATTATGGCACGTGTGGAAAATGGTCTAAAGTTATAGACACCAGATGCATTAAAATGCATTAATAAAATACAAGATGTTTGTAATTAAAGTAAGAAAGTTATGTGGAGCTGAACAAGCTTCAGCAGATGAATTGGGTAGAATGTGAATACATACCTCACTGGGTAGTTGTAGCCTAGATTCTAGGGCTGGGGTAAGCAAGTGTTTGCTGTAAAGAGTCAGATAGTGTCCATGGATGGCTTTGGCGAAAAAAAAAAAAAAAAGGAACTAGATAGTAAATATTTAAACTTGGAGGCCATAAGGTCTCTATTGTAACTATTCAACTCTGTAGTAGTGATAGAAAGCAGCCACAGACAATATGGAAATGAATAGAGGTTGTTGTATTCCAATAAAATAGGCTGCAAACTAGATTTGGCTTGTGGGCTATAGTGTACCAACTCCTATACTATAGCATATAGTTTTTCTTATTTATTTATTTGTACATTCCAAGGCATTGCATAAAGAGTTTGAAGCAGCTTACAAGTACAGGTTGAGCATGCCAAATCTGAAAATCCAAGATCTGAAATGCTCCAAAATCTGAAACTTTTTGAGTGCTGAGATGACACTCAAAGGAAATACTCACTGGAGCATTTTGGATTTTGGACTTTTGAATTTGGGATGCTCAACCAGTAAGTATAATGCAAATATTCCAAAATCCAAAAAAATCTGAAATTTGAAACACTTCTGGTTCCAAGCATTGCTGATAGGGGATATTCAACCCATGTCTAAACAACACTGAATCCTTAAAAATGTATATGGCAGGGTCAAGGGGCAGTGGGACCTGGAGATGTTTTGTGAGTAGGAATGGAGTGAGCTCCAGCTTACACTGGATTGAGTAAATTTTTGCTAGCATAAGGGAATCACTTAAGAGCAAAGCCAGTGTCTGTGGACCATTCAGTATTCATTTAGTGAATATTATACATAACTTGTGTTGAGGACCTGAATAGATGCCCTCATATTGATCTTGGCAATGGAAAAGAAGCCTAACTATAAAATATTTTAAAGAGGTTCTGAGCCAAATTTGAGGACCATGGCCTGGAGTCATGCCCAAGAAGCCTTGAGCAAGTGGACTCACTGTGGTTGGGTTACAGTTTGGTTTTATACATTTCAGGGAGACAGGAATTACAAGTGAAGTCATAAATCAATACATGGAAGGCATACAATGGTTTGGCCAAAAAAGGTGGGACACCTCAAAGTGGGGGCTTACAGGTGATAGGTGGGTTTAAAGACTCTTTGACTTATAATTAGTTAAAGAAATGAAGCTTTGTCTAAAGGCTTGGGATGTTTTAAGTTAAGATAAGGAAGTCTGGGAGAGGAAAAATGACAGGTTAGTGGTGACGTCCTGGCTCTCTGTTCCCCGCACTGGGCGGGGGAGGGACTGGTCTGAGTGGGCACTTCCCAGGTCCACAGGAGGGAGTTTGGAGACAGGCACCTCACCTCTGGCAGTCACCAGGACCAGAACAAAGGAGATGAACACGGAAAGGGAGGCTCTGCCCCTGGAAACCGCTGAAGATTCGGCTGGCTTAGGGTGGGACAGAGAGTGTAGGACCCTCTACTGGGCTGACATGAGACTGAGTCAGGGAAGCAGTGGGGACAGCCAGCGACTTGTTAAGACATCTTGTCAAACCCAGCACCTGCTGCCCCCCGAGCAGTCACCTACAGTGCTGGCTCTCTGTGGGTGGGCAGCTGCCATTTAGGGGGTCCATAGCCTAGAAATGCTGTGGTGAGTTGCGGTTCTGGGCACCACCCCTTCCCCAGCCCAGCAGGGCAAGCTTAGGCAGTGGTCTCAGGCAATGTCTCGGCCCCTGCTTGACAGAACAGGCCCCGCCCTTGGAGGAGAAGAGTAACGAGAGAATCCCCTTTCTGAACATTCCTGCCCCAACCTTGCTGCTTGTTTTTTCATGAGGGCAAGACAAACCCTACCCTTGCAGGAGGGAAGTAATGAGAGAAGACGTTTTCTGGGCTGGGATGTGCGGTGGTCTTAGGCAATGCTCCTCCCCCAGCCTGGCAGGGCAGACTCTGCCCTTGGAGCCAGGGAGAAGGGAAAAAAGTCACTTTCTCTGTGCAACTGGCATGAATCTGTGGGACCTTGGAATGAAACAAAGGGGGCAGACTGTTGATTTGGTCCAGCAGGTTGGTTTTGATCATCTGATAAGAACATAACACTAGGGCTCACCTGTGGTGCCTAGGCTGCTGCCAGCTTTGGGGCTTGTGGACTGGGAAGGAGAATCCTGGATGGAATCCTCAGTAATTGCACCAACTGACACCCCTCACCTAGAGCTGCCTCTCAAAGTGTGGCAAAAGAGCCCCGAATAATGTATTAGCGCGTAGTTATTAGGCTGACCAAAGTAAATATGAAAGAAGCAATCCTTCAAGTAGTCAGGTGAGAACAGCAGATAACTTAGAAAGGAAAATCTATCAGACTATCTGCAGACTTCTCAACTGAAACTTTACAAGCCAAAAGGGACTGGGTGCCTATCCTTAATCTTCTAAAACAGAATAATAGCCAACCTAGAATTCTCTACCTGACAAAACTAAGCTTCATTTCTGAGGGAGAAATAAAGACCTTGCCAGACAAGCAATCACTGGAGCAATCTGTAAAGACCAGACCAGCCCTACAGGAAGTACTCAGAACTGCATTACACATTGAACAGCACAATAGACACTCTCCAAAGTAAAATCACTCAAGAGTTGCAATCTAGAACCTGGATTCCATGATGGATCAAGGAGTAAAACAAAATAATAGAAATTCACCCAACAATATGAAAGGAAATCTACCCCAATTATCAACCCTAGCAATAAATGTGAATGGCTTGAATTGTCCTCTGAAGAGACATAGACTGGTAAAGTGGATAAAAATCCACAAGGTTAGTACTGATGTCTACAGAAATGCATCTAACCCACAAAAATGTTTTCAGGCACAGGTCAAGGGATAGAAAAGAATCCTCTAGGCAAATGGAAGCCAAAAGAAAGCAGGAGTAGTTATACTTATTTCAGATAACATAAGCTTTAAAATAGCAAAAGTAAGAAAGGACAAAGACGGCCACTATATAATGGTGAAAGGGAAGATCCAACAAGAAGACTTAACTATTTTTAATATTTATGCACCCAACTTAGGAACACTCAGATACATAAAGCAAACCCTGTCTGATCTAAATAGCATGATAAACAATGACACCATAGTAGTCAGGGATTTCAACACCCCACTGACTGAACTGGACAGATCTTCCAAACAGAAAATAAGCAAAGAAGTAATGGACCTAAACAGAGCTCTAGAACAAAAGGGTCTAACAGACATCTGCAGAACATTCCACACAAACAAAGCTGAATATATATTCTGGTCACCAGCTCATGGAACTTTCTCCAAAATTGATCACATACTAGGTCACAAATCAGACCTCAATAAATTTTAAAAAATAGAAATTATACTATGTATCTTCTCATATCTTAGTGGTATAAAATTACAGTTCAATTCCAACAGATATACTCACCACTTCACAAAGTCATGGAAATTAAACAATCCATTGTTGAATAACTATTGGATCAAGGAGGAAAAACAGAGAGAAATCAAAAGATTCTTTGAACTAAATGATAACAGGGACACAAGTTATTAAAATCTGTGGGATATAGCAAAAGCATTCCTGAGAGGAAAACTAAGCATTAAATGCTCACATACAAAAAATAGAAAGCTCAAAAATCAACAAACTAATAAACAATCTCAAGGAACTGGAAAAGGAAGAGCAAACCCATTTCAAACCTAACAGAAGAAAAGAAGTAACTAAGATCAGAGCAGAACTAAATGAAATTGAGAATAAAAGAACTATATAGAAGATCAACAAAACCAAAAGCTGGTTTTTTTGAAAGACAAAATTGACAGCCCTCTTGCTAGATTGACAAGAACTAGAAGGGAAAGGACTCTGATAAACTCAATTAGAAATGAAAAAGGAAAGGTCACAACAGACACCACAGAAATACAAAACATTATCTTTGAATACTATAAAAACCTATATGCCCAAAAACTACATAATGTGGAGGAAATGGACAAATTCCTGGAAACATACAACCTCCCTAAGTTCACCCAGGAGGAAATAGAATTCCTGAACTGACCAATGTTAAGCACAGAAATTGCAGCAGCAATTAAAAACCTTCCCAAAATGAAAAGTCCCAGACCAGATGGGTTCACTTCTGAGTTTTACCAAACATACAAAGAAGAATTTATACCTATACTACAGAAATTATTCCACAACATTGAGAAAGGCGGTATCCTCCCCAACTCATTCTACAAAGCCAATATCACCTTGATACCAAAGCCTAGAAAAGACACAACAAAGAAAACTACAGACCAATATCCATCATGAATATAGATGCAGAAATCCTTAACAAAATTTTAGCAAATCAAATCCAACAGCATATCAAAAAATAATTCACCATGACCAGGTGGGCTTTATCACAGAGATACAAGACTGATTCAACTTATGCAAGTATATAAATGCAATACACCTCATAAATAAAAAAAGAACAGAGACCATATGATTCTCTCAATAGATGCAGAAAAAGCATTTGACAAAGTCCCGCACATCTTTATGATAAAAACTCTTAACAAAATAGTATAGATGGGACATACCTTAAAATTATTAAGGCCATATATGATAAACCCACAGCCAATATCATACTGAATGGGAAAAATTTAAACCATTCCCACTTAGAACTAGAACCAGACAAGGTTGCCCACTATCTCCACTTCTATTCAACATAGTGCTGGAAGTCCTTGCTAGAGCAATTAGACAAGAGAGGGGAGTTAAGGGTGTCCAAATGGAGGCAGAAGAGATCAAACTCTAACTCTTTGCTGATGATATGATATTATATCTAGACAACCCCAAGGATTCAACTAAGAGACTCCTGGAATTGATAAATGAATTCAGTAAAGTCTCAGGGTACAAAATCAATACACACAAATCAGAGGCATTCATATACACCAATAACAGTCAAGTCAAAAATCAATAAAAAACACAGTACCTTTTACAATAGCCTCAAAGAAAATTAAATATCTAGGAATATATTTAACGAAAGAGGTGAGAGACATATACAGGGAGAACTATGAAATACTAAGAAAAGAAATTGTAGAAGATGTAAACAGATGGAAAAATCTACCTTGCTTATGAATTGGCAGAATCAACATTGTTAAAATGTTCATACTACCCAAAGTGATCTACAGAATTAATGCAATCCCTATCAAAGTACCATCATCATTCTTTACAGATCTAGAAAAAATAATTCTATGCTTTGTATGGAACCAGAGAAGACCTCGTATAGCCAAAGAAATCTTAAGCAAAAAGAACAAACTGGGAAGTATCAGTCTACCAGACTTCAAGCTGTACCACAAGTCTATAGTAACTAAAACAGCATTGCATTAGCATAAGAACAGAGATATAGACCTTCGGAATGGGACTAAGAATCCAGAGATGAATCCATCCGCATATGGTAATCTAATCTTTGACAAAGCAGACAGAAATATACACTGGGGAAAGAATCTCTTTTCAATAAATGGTGCTGGGAAAACAGGATAACTACCTGCAGAAGATTGAAACTGGATCCCCACCTCTCACCTCTTACAAAAATCAATTCATGATGAATAACAGACTTAAACTTAAGGCATGAAACCTTAAGAATCCTAGAAGAAAATGTAGGGAAGACTCTTTCAGACATTGGCCTAGGCAAAGAATTTATAAAGAAGACCCCAAAGCAATCACAGCAGTAACAAAAATAAATAAATGGGACCACATCAAATTAAAAAGCTTCTGCACAGCCAAGGAAACTATCACTAGAATGAATAGACAGCCTATAGAATGGGATAAAATATTTGCTTTCTGCACATCTGATAAAGGGCTGATAACAAAAATCTATCTAGAACTAAAAAAAATCCACAAGAAAAAAATCAAACAACCCCATAAATAAATGGGCAAAGGACATGAACAGAAACTTTCAAAAGAAGATAGAATAATGGCCAGCAAACATATTAAAAAATGCTCAACATCTCTAATCATTAGGGAAATGCAAATCCAAACCACAATGAGATATCACCTAACCCCAGTGAGATTGGCCTTTATCAAAACATCCTAAAAGAACAAATGCTTGCAAGGATGTGGAGAGACAGGAACACTCTTACACTGCTGGTGAGACTGCAAATTAGTACAACCTGTGTGGAAAAGAATTTGGAGATACCTCAAAGAGCTAAAAATAGAAATATCATTTGATCCAGCAATAGCACTATTAGGCATCTACCCAAAGGAACAAAAGACATTCTATAATAAAGACATATGCACTTGAATGTTTATGGTAGCACAACTCACTATTGTAAGGATGTGGAAACAACCCAAGTGCCCATCAATCCATGAGAGGATTACTAAATTGTGGTATATGTGTACAATGGAATACTACTCAATTACAAAAAATGATGGTGATCTAGCACCTCTTATATTTTCCTGGATAGAGCTTGAGCCCATCCTCCAAAGTGAGGTATCCCAAGAACGGAAGAATAAGCACCACACGTACTTGCCATCAAATTGGCACTAACTGATCATCAGTAAGGTGCTCATATGGCAGTAATATTCATTGGGGTTTGGGGGTTAGGGGTTGGTAAAGTCACAACTAATGGACGTGGTGAGCATTGTAGGTGGGAAAGACATGCCTCAAATCATGGCTTGGATGTGGCAAAGTCATAACATGTAACCAAAATATTTGTACCCCCATAATATCCTGAAAGAAAAAAAAGATAAGGAAGTCTGTTATTCATTAAAAAAAAGAAAAAAAGAGCCACCATACAGAAGCCCAGACTTAGTGATTTGTTATGTAAACTGAGGACCTGCAGGTTCGTCTTGCATAACCTTAGGTCTGTTAATGAGCTACAAAGGATATCTACAAGAAGGGAGGAGGGCGCGATGAGGAATGTGTGACCTCCCTTCTCATGGATGGCAACTCAGTTTTAGGGTATCACCTTGGACAAGAGGGAGTCGATTCAGTCAGCCAGTGAGGGGGAGCCTTGAGATTTTATTTTAGTTCACAGTATTGGTGAGAGCCTTCCAGATGTGAGGTAAGAGCCAGCATATCTCCCAACAATCATTCAAGAGAGATTGTGCTCAATTCCTGTGTGATTTTATGCAGAAAAACCTCTTTTCAATGGCTTAGGACACTCTTACATACCTCAGATAGAAGGTGGGCCCTTGACACTTAGAGGGATATTGGTTGAGAAGGGAAATCTCTTGCATCTATACCTGAATGTGACTAAATAGGCCTAGCTCACCCCCACCCTCCACTAACCAAGTGAAATGGGAAAATATACCTTCTTCACATGTGTATAATACCCGTTGACCCTATAATTCCACTGCAAAAATCTATCCTAAGAAAAGTTTTAGACAAGCTACTAAAACTTTATATACAGGATTTGAATTTCGGCTTCATTTATTAAACTGAAAATTGGAAAGTAAATATCCAAAAGTAGGAGAGTAGGTAAGTTCTGGTCTATATGAGATGAATAATATATAGTCTTTGGAAACTGTTTTTGAAGACAATTTTATGATAAGAAAATGCTCAATATAATTTTAAATGAATATTGCAGAATGCAGTATGATCCTAATTTTGTGGAAAAAAATACAGCAAAAAGACTAGAAGAAAATATATTACAGAGGAAACCATTACCTATCTACACAAATCCCTTCTCCTCTTCCTGGTATACAGCCACACTACATTTCCCAGCCTCCCTTGCAGTTGTGTGGGGCCATGTGATTAAGTTCTCTCCAATGGAATGTGAACATGATTGATGTATTCCACTTTAGGCTTGACTCATAAAACTCTCCTACACATGTGTTTCTATGTTTTTAGAAAGGTTTTAAAAAGTTTTTTTTACCAGCTATAGTTGACTGGGATGTTGACATTGGAAAACCTTGGAAGTCAAAAGTGGAGAATGGCAGAGTGACTGTCAACTTAGGATCTTGAATGACCACAAAGAGGTGAGTTGCCCTGATGATAAGCACTTACCTAGGATTGTCACTTGAGGGAAGAAATACACATCTGTGATGTTCAGCTACCATGATAGGAGAATAGATGCACGTGAGTGCATATGAAGCACCCACTGAGGACTTCCAGAAATATTTGTTCTGGAGCAGAGATGGCATATTTTATGGGAACTCAAAGACTTTCATGAATAAATGAGAGTATAAACCAGTAACCTTTCAGCTATTGTTCAAGCTACCCCATTTGTACCTACATGTTGATGAGGTCTGAGGAAACTTGGACTACATATATCTTTAATAATCTATATCTGAAGTATATATTTAATTGGGAGAGGTAGTAAAAAATACCAATGTATAAGTGACAAAATGGAAAAACAGAAGTAAATTAAAAAATATGGGCCAGAGAAAGCATAAATTAATATACAAAGTAAAAACTCAGGAAGTTAAAACACACATGAACCAGTGTGACCTACAGTTTCTGAAAATCGAGTGAAAATTTAACTGTAATTTTCCCAACAACCAAGGTTTGTTGATAATTAATTCACTAGTTTCTTAAATGTGCAAATATTTCATTTTGCAATTAGTTCTGAATGAAATTTCTCAGTCGATCTTCATAGAGGAGACAATGTCCTCAGCAATATCCCTAAAGAAAATACCAGAAGGGGATTTATAGTACTGCCTGAAGATTAACCAAAAGGACATTGAGTCAAAACAGACCTTAGGAAAAGAAAATCTGAAGAGGGACTGGGCAGGGCAGCTGGACGATCGGACACGGGTGATGATGGTCCCACTTGATCCAGGAATTAATCCTGTGTCTAAAGAAATGGTTGGAACATCTGTCCTTCCAATAGTTCTTCATTAGTTTCCTTGCTCTTCATGAGGCTTTTTACAAGTTGGGCAGCAGGTGATTTTCAGAAGGTTTCTCAAAAACTGCTATAAATGCCTATCTTCTTCCATTTGCCCACACATTTTTCTGCTAAAACTGCTGGAGAATAATAGCTTCTCCTTCTCTATTGTCTTCTCAGTCTTGTGGGAGTTCCTTTTTCATTGATAGAATTTAATCCAGAATCACAGTTAAAAGGGATTCTGGGAAATGTTTTTATGGGCGTCTCCTTTGTGGTGCTGAGGAGAATATAGAAGGAGGAAGATACAGTGCTGAGTGGATAACAGATCATCTGGCGCACTGTGCTTCATGTGGCAGTCTTCAAAATGGTAAGCCACCAAACAGGTGAACAAACCAAAAATTGCAAACCATAGGCAATTGTAATATTATTTGTTTAAAAATCATGTTAAAAACATAATTATATGTAGAATTTTAAAGCAAAATAATTTCATTTTTAAGAATTCTCAAAATTCTACATATTAGAATTCTGAAAAATGAAATTACCTGGACTGGGCACAATGGCTCACACCTGCAATCCCAGTAACCTGAGAGACTGAGGCGGAAGGATCATTTGAGCTGAGGAATTTGAGGCTACAGTGAGCTATGATCACACAACTGTACCACTCCAGCCTGGGTGACAGAGAGAGACCCCACCTCTAAAAAAAAAAGAAAGAAAGAAAGAAAGAAATTATCTGTATGTATAATGGCATGCTTGCTATAGTTAATAATAATGTGTTGTGTACTTGAAAATTGCTGACAGTAGATTTCAAATGTTTTCACCACAGAAATGGTAAGTATGTGAGGTGATAATATTTTAATTAGCTTGATTCAATCATTCCACAGTGCACACATAATATCAAAACATCATATTGTACCTCATAAATATGTACAATTTTTATTTGTCAGTTAAAAAATCTTTAAAAACACAATATCCTTGACCCCCAGAGTATTCCCTATTTTAATAATATAATACGTTTGGCACTGATTTCTGAGATGCTAGTGCTTTACAAAATATTCACAGAAATGGCTAAATAAAATGTTTGCTTATGCAAAAAATTATCTGTATGTAAAAGCACAGAAAAGTAATTATCAATTTGAGAATAAAAGTATGTCTAGTGAGGGGAGTGGGATTCTGTAGGACTAAGAGAGACTTACATACAATCTACATTATTTGAAAATTTTAAAATACAAATTTTTGTTTATTACTTCCTCAATTAAAAAGAAAAAATTGATGGAACTATTTCAGAATAAATAGTACAAGTTTAAACAAGTTTCTATGATACATATTCTGTAACAGCTCCTAAAGGCAACAAATGGCACAAAGCCGGAGTTCCAGCCGTTTCTGCATTAGCACTATGTGGTATATGACTTTGGGTAACTATTTTATGTTCCTAGGCCTCTGTTTTCTCAGTTGTGAAACAAGGGGATTGGGTTAGATGATTTCTAAGACCCCTCTCAGCACGGAAAGCCTATAAATTCTAGGATTTGTTGGAGAGAAATATTAGAAGTATGGCCCAGTTCTGGGTGTGGGGAGAAGGCACTCGACTGATGGTTTCTGGGAAGCAGGAGGAACTGCCTGAGGCTACTAGGAATTCAAAAAATGAAAGTGTGAGCAGTTAAAGGCAACTTTTATATACCTTAAAATTTTACTGATGTTCAGCTCTCTTCCTATGAGACAGTTGAGGTTACTCAGAGAAACTTATCCTGATATCCATGAATAGGGTTTATATTCAGCTAGTTTGCAAAAAAATTGCTCTATGAGTTATTTATGGTAGGCATCCTTTCTGATATTTTGGGTCTGTGCTATATGGATTGTTGAATATTAATCCTAGCCATATGTCATACTCAGGTGTATCTCAAGAGGTATACTCTTATATTTCCATTAGGAAATTTTGGGGGTTTTTTTGATACACAGGGATCAAATTTTGCAAACAGCTTACATCAGAGCAGAGGATCTATCAATTTAGAGAGTGAAAGACTGAAAGTGAAGGTGCATATCCTTCAAGTAAAAGTGAAACCAGACAACTTATTTATGCAATCCAAACAAAAGAAATACATACAGACCTAACAGTATATCAATTGAAAAAACTATTAGCAAAAAGGCATATTAGCACAACAACAGAAAACTTGTTAGTTTACATACCTAATATACTTTCATACCATTTCTTAAACAGTATTATTAACTTTTGACATTTATTACACATCATTTATGGCCTCAATATTGCATGTTCTATAACAAGAGTCTGTTAAAGATATTATTTTTAAAAAGTCCCAGAAAAATACTTAGAAAGATAGAGGACACAAGTATAGGGGCCCAAAAGGAATTTTGCATGTTCATGAATGGAAATAGTCAATATGTTAAGTTGTTAATTCCCCAAATTGATGTATAAATTCAACTCAGAATACCAGCAAAATATAAGCAGACTTTTTTTTTTTTGACAAGCTGATTATAAACTTTACATGGAAATGCAAAGGATCTAGGAAACCAAGACAATTTGGAAGAAGACAAACACAATTGAAAGACTTACATGGCCTAATTTCAAGTCTCAGTATCAAACTTCAGTCACCAAGGTGGTTTAGTACTGATAAAAAGATAGACAAATAAATCAATGGAACAGAATAGCAAGTCCAGAAACAGACTCACACATGTACAATCAACTGATTTTCAGAAAGGGTGTCAAAGCAATCCAATGGGGAAAGGGTAGTTTTGTTTTTTTTTTCAGCAAATGGTGCTGGAGCAATTGGATAATTGTGTCATATCATATACAAAAATTAACTCAAAATGAGTCATACATCTAAATATAAGAACTAAAATTATAAAACTATTAAACAAAAAAGCATGTGAGAAAATCTTTTAGATGGTGAGCTTCCTGAGGCTAGGGACTCACCCCATCCTTCTTCATTTGTCTTTCTCTCCCCAGCAGCACCTTGCACAGTGCCTGGCTCATGGAAGATACCCAGTCAGTGCCCAAACTCAGCGAGACCATGCTTTGTGGCTCTGAGGGTGTGATGAGCAGAGGCCGAGATCTGTGCTCTCATATTTCACACCCCTGGTCATTCCCTCAGGGTTTGGCTTCACTCCATTCATACTGAACAGGTAGAGAATGGGGAATTTCTTAAGCATCAGCCCCTGCTGGGTAGTTCTTTGATGCCCCTCCACTTGGGATTGGGCCACAGGATTTCTAAACTGAAAGAATGAAACCTCCAATCTCAGGGCATAGTTTGTTATCTCCTCAGCTCCTAGTAGATCCTTCCCTAGGTTGAATCGAATGAAACGCTGCTCCCTGGCCACCCATGCTGACGCCCTGAGAAAACACAGTGAGCCAGAGTTCTGAGGTTTATCGGCGAGAGGGCGGTTCAGCTCATAATAAGGGTTGTTCCAAAGGGATATAGTGAAGGGCACTTACATCACCACAAGAAAGTAAAATATTTATTTTTTAAGTATGCACAGGAAGGATGTGATACTGTTTTTATAAGAGGAACAGACTTTCTTCATTTCCTGTTCTCCGAATTAGAGAGAACTAATTTAAATCTCCAATTTATTTGGCTCATAACCTAGACAAGTCCTGGAAAGAAATACTACAACTTCTTTGTCTTTTCTCCCTTACGGTCTCACCACTGTGCTACCTACTTTCTGAGCACTAGCAACATCTTCATTTAAAACTTTAGCTGACCTAGTTCATGGTGGAGTCAGGACTAGAACCAGACCTAGCTGAGTCATTGTGGAAAATTGCTGTCAAACAATACAGGTCCTACTCTCTGGCCGGGCGCGGTGGCTCACACCTGTAATCCTGGCACTCTGGGAGGCCGACGCTGGAGGATCCTTTGAGCTCAGGAGTTTGAAACCAGCCTGAGCAAGAGCGAGACCCTGTCTCTACTAAAAATAGAAAGAAATTAATTGGACAACTAAAAACATATAGAAAAAATTAGCCGGGCATGGTGGCGCATGCCTGTAGTCCTAGCTACTTGAGAGGCTGAGGCAGGAGGGTCGCTTGAGCACAGGAGTTTGAGGTTGCTGTGAGCTCTGCTGATGCCACATCACTCTAGCCTGGGCAACAGAGTGAGACCCTGTCTCAAAAAAACAAAAACAAACAAAAAACAAAAAACTAAAACAAGCAAACAAACAAAAAAAACCAATACAGGTCCTACTCTCAACAAGAATGTAGTTGTGGATTTAGCATGTGTTAGAACTGAATGGTTGAAGACTAAGGAGGGCCACCTTGGTCAGAAAAGCCAAAAGAGCATATCTCATACATCCATAAACTTCAAATCTATGCCTTCTTAGCAAAATCTTAAAAACTCACATCTTTTTCCTTGATATGTTTTCATTCTCTTCCACTGTGGTTTATGCATTGGTTTGTTTTCTGGTGGTGGGTGTTTAACTTTCAGTGATATCTTTCTTTCCTTCATGGAACATCAAAAAGAGTCCTGCCACGTAAGTAGCCTGTGATTCAGGCCAAGATTACTCTAAACCAGAGTACTTTGCCCAGATGAGAGCCTGCTCCAGGATCTAGAGTTACTCCGAACACTCTCCTACCACACCTCAGCACTTGGTCGATCCCACTTCACAAACCCTAATGGTCACATATGATAATCATTTAAGCAAGAGCTGTGCTAGTTATTATGTTGTTATGTTGGAGGAATTCTTGGTAATCAAGTAATTTATTTCCTTCTCCAAAATGACTATACCTATCTGCTTGGACATTGTATAAAAACTTATTTTATTTTTGGGGTTAAATTGGAAAAAGGTATCTTTAAATGAGCTGGATATATATATGTCCCTTAACAACAGGAATACATTCTGAGAAATGCCTTTTTAGGCAATTTCATTGCTATGTGAACATCATAGAGTGCACGTACAGAAACCTAGATGGCATAGCCTAGGCATAGCCTACAACCTAGGCTACGTGGTGTAACACCTATTGCTGCAAGGCTACAGACCTGTACAACATATTTCTGTACTGCATACTGTAGGCAACTGTAACACAATGATAAATATTTGTGTATCTAAACATATCCAAATCTCCAAAAGGTACAGTAAAAATACAGTATGAAAGATAAACAATGGTACACCCATATAGGACACTTACCAAGAATGGAGCTTGCAGGACTGGAATTTAATTCTGGGTGAATCATTGGGTGAGTGGTGAGTGAATGTGAAGTCCTAGGACATTGCTGTACACTTCTATAGGCTTTGTAAACACTGTACACTGTTACACTAAATTAATAAAAAATATTTTTCTTTTTTCAATAAGTTAACCCTAGCTTACTGTAACTTTTTTACTTTATAAACTTTTTAACTTTTTAAACTTTTGACTCTTTTGTGTAACACTTAGCTTAGAACTCAAACATGTCGTATAGCTGTGCAAAAATATTCTCTTTCTTTATATCCTTATTCTATAAACTTTCTTCTATTAATTTTTTTTTTTACTTTTTAAATTTTTCTGTTAAAAACTAAGACACAAACACGTATATTAATTAGCCTCCACCTATTCAGGGTCAGGATCATCATCACTGTCTTCCGCCTGCACATGTTGCCCCATTGAAGGTCTTCAGGATCAATAACACGCACAGAGCTGTCATCTCCTATGATAACAATGCCATCTTCTGGAATACCTCCTGAAGGACCTGCCTAAAGGTGTTTAGATGTACACTCTAAAATAATGATAAAAAGCATAGTGTAGTAAATTCATAAACTAGTAACACAGTCATTTATTATCATTATTATGTACTGTACATAATTGTATGTGACATAGGACTGGCAGTGTAGTAGGTTTGTTTACACCAGAATCACCATAAACATGTGAGTAACACATTGTGCTACAACATTAAAATGGCTATGAAGTCACTAGGTGATAGGAATTTTTCAGCTCCAGTATAATCTTATGGGACTACATTTGTATATAGGTTTACGTCATTGACTGAAGTGTGGTTATGAAGTGCATGGCTGTATATACATACATGAAACACACACATATATGGTTTTTTTGTGTTTTTTTGTTTGGACTTATTTCCAGAGGCCTTGTGAAAGTCTAACTCTTTTTACCTTCCTTCACCACCCACTGCTCTAGATGCCTTGAGAGCTGCTGGCTGATGGGCTCATGACTGAGGGGTGGTCATTGAAGCAGCAGATGAAGGAACTTCTGATTCACACTGTGGGAGATTATGATTTTATATAAATTTCAGGGTAGCTACAAGCAGAGCCAGCTTTTTATTTCAGGCACAATAATGTCAATATATTTTGTAGCATCTTCTCATTTTATTCAGAGTTTTAAACTGCTTCTTACCAAAGTAGGTTTCTTAACAATGAGGTTAGCATTTGTTTTTTTTAAATCCTCTCTTTAGGACATGTGCAAAATAGGAAAATAAACAAAAAAATCAAGCAGAAGGGCCTGGAACTTCCCCTCTGATGACCAAAATTTGGTAGACATTTTTTCTGTGATTTCAAAGAACTAAGATTTTTTTTTATTTCAGCATATTATGGGGGTACAAATACTTAGGTTACATATATTGCCCTTGTTCCCCCTTATCCCCTGAGTCAGAGCTTCAAGCGTGTCCATCCCCCAGATGGTGCACATCACACTCATTATGTATGTGTATACCCATCCCCTTCTCCCCCCTCCCATCTGCCCAACGCCCGATAAACGTTATTCCTATATGTGCAATTAGGAGTTGATCAGTGAAACAAATTTGTTGGTGAGTATATGTGGTGTTTATTTTTCCATTCTTGGGATACTTCACTTAGTAGAATAGGTTCCAGCTCTATCCAGGAAAATACAAGAGGTGCTATAGCACCATTGTTTCTTATAGCTGAATAGTACTCCATGGTATACATATACCACATTTTATTAGTCTACTCATGTATTGATGGGCACTTGGGTTGTTTCCACATCTTTGCAATTGTGAATTGTGCTGCTATAAACATTCGAGTGCAGGTGTCTTTTTTATAGAGTGTCTTTTGTTCTTTTGGGTAG
>CAUYRT010073369.1:0-61767 GCA_963574885.1 Lepilemur ruficaudatus
TCAAAAAAACAAACAAACAAAAAAAGGAATGAAAACCTGAAGAAAGGAGTAAACTTGTGTTTTTTGTGATTGGGTCTTGCTATGTTGCCCAGGCTGAACTTGAACTCCTAGGCTCAAGTAGTCCTCCTGCTTCAGCCTCCCAAGTAGCTGGGACTACAGCAGTGCAAGTCACTGTGCCCAGCCTAAACCAGTGATTTTTATGCTAGGTTTGATAAAGAAGTGGTAGTGATGGAGAAATATGATTGGATAAAAAACAAAGTATGGTGTAATGGTAATAATCTGGAGGAAACATAGCAAGGTCTGTTTGTTCAAGTTCTTCTCTGTGACACTTTAACTTAAGAGCTTAGGGTGTTCCTTTCGTTTGAGTATAGGGAGAGCACCTCTGAAATGAGTATCTTATGATCTGTTTCAAGGGAAAGTCAGGAAATCTTTTCTGTGTTTTATGACCTAGGTCAGGGACAAGGGTGGGAGGAAGGTAGGAGTAATTTTCCTGCTTCTGAAGTTTTCTCAAATTCTTTCAGCTTAAAATAATTTTGGATGAGTGTACTGAGCATCATCAGATATTAATTCTGCTTTAAATGTCTGGTAGAATTCTCCTGTGAAACCATCTGGTCCTGGAGATTTTTCCCTGTCATCTCTACTCTAGCATTGAGCTCATCCAGTGAGTTCAATTTGGTTATTGTATTTTTTAGTTTTATAATTGCTGTTTGGTTTTTTTAAAAATTGTATTTCTTTGCTGAAATTTTCAGTTGTTTATTGGTTTTAATAGCTTTTTGATACATGGCTATGATGGCTACTTTAAAATCCTGTCAGGTAATTAAAACATCTGATTCATCTTGATTTTGGTATCTATTGGTTGCTTTTTTCTCATTTACGTTATGATTTCCTGGTTCTTGGTATAATAGCGATTTTTAAAATTATATCCTGGACATTATATTATTCAGCTCTGGATCCTGTGTAGCCTTTTTTTTTTTTTGAACAGCCAGACCCCCGTTTTGAAGTAGCATGAGGGTTAGGTAAATGTGTATGTTCAGCTTCCCACTGCCCTTCCCCAAGTACTACTACAGCAAAGTGGGACACTGACTTAAAATGCCTTGTTGCAGATGGGTAGGTTGAATGTTCACTGCCTCCTTAGCCTGCTTATGCCTTTGTTGTGAAAGTGGGCTACCCCCTTGCCTCTGATTTGGGTTGTAAGATCAGTTTCCCTGCTGAGCCCACTGGAAGGCCACAACCTTTGGTCTCACTGATGCAGAGTGGGTTGTGACTCTGCTTTCCTTTGGGCTCTGCTGACCTTGGGGGTAGGATGGGCAATTAGAGTGCTGATAAGCTCTGGTTTTGGCACTGCCTGTTCAGTCAGTCAGTATGAAATATATATAGAAAGACAAATTGCTAAGCAAAGGATTCTTGGGGGAATGATATATAAGAATTGCAATTCAGTACACATAAACCAAGGTAGCCCCTAGGTGTGTCTGAAGAACAAAGAGAAAAGCTGGGGTTTTACTGGGGAACAGAAGAAGGTTATGTAAATTGTTTTGAAAGAAAGTTCATTGGTGTTGGCAGGGTCCTGCAGGAGCTGCAGCATCACGATGAGTCGTGATTGGTGAATGGCAGCAGTTACTGGGTAAAATTTATAATCTTCAAGTTCTAGCAGGCCACTGCAGTTATGAATTGGGTTTGCAAGGCAGTTCTTGGAGTAGCTCCTGGTGATCTGAGTGTTTTTCCCTGTGGCTCTCCCCAGCCTGTTTTAGTTGGGTATGACAAAAATGACTTCATTTTGTATAATCAGTTTTCACAGGTCTCTTAAATGCTGGGTAGGTATTGAGGCCCAGCTCCCTACCAGTCCTTAGTGACACCAGGGTAGGAGAAAAGGAGAATGCTGAATAGCCCCCATACTGCCTTGATTAGTGTCTTTGATACTCTATGAAGGTTGAGGCTCAACTCTTTCCTGGACCCCCACCTGCAATAGGTATAATGGTGACTAGCTCTGCTTTGGACTTCCTCATTGATAAATCTCATTGCTGCTGGTTGAGGGTAGAGGCTGAGCTTGCCGCTACACCCTGTAGACATAAATCTGTTGGAAGAATTGGGGCAAGAGAGGGGAATGTAAGATCAGCTTTGCCCCATTGACCATACCCTCCGCCTACCTGGTGAATGATGGAAGATGAGCTGTCAAACTTCCTGATCCACTACTGGTGAGTGAGTTAGGCTGCCTGCAGGGATCAGGTTTTAAGAATAGAAATTTAACTTCCCATTTGGCCTGCTGAAAGTACATGGTAGAGCTGTTTTTCCATTGGTGATTGGCTGATGTGGGTCAGTTATTGCCAAAAATGTTTTTTGGTTTTGTTTTTGGAGCTTTTTTGGTGATTCTACATTGGAGTCTTCTGCGGCACCATGTCTAGGATATTAGGGAAGCAGTAAGGAAGCCCAGGGACTCATTGCCATATTATTCCTCAAATTGCGAGTTCCCTAGGCCAGCTTTCTTTTTTCTTTTTTCCCCCCCGCACCTTTCACAATCTTCCTGTGTTTCTTTGTTGTGTTATATCCTGGGTTTTTCAGTTGTAAGAGGAAGGAGTTGGGAGCTCTGGGGCTTTCCATGTTGATGCAACCAGAAGTCTCTCAAGATACTATTTTTGTTCATATGGAAGCATTTAAAAATAAAATTAAATCTTCCTGTTATAATGCAGTAATATTTGATGAGGATTTTTGTCCCTGAAGATTTTCATCAATTTGTATGATGGGCTGTGATTCATTATTAACATTTTTTTTCCTGGAAACACAGAATTATTTTCTTATAAAACAAGGAGTACCTATGGCTCTTCTTTCACTATAGTAAAATATATAATATATAATTTTCTATTTAGCCTTTTTTTTCCCCATTGAGTCAGGGTCTTGCTATGTTGCCTGGGCTAGAATGTAGTGGTGTCATCATAGCTCACTGCACCCTCAAATTCCTGGGCTCAAGTAATCTTCCTGCCTCAGCCTCCGAGTAGCTGGGACTGCAGGCACGTGCCACCACACCTGGCTAATTGTTCAGAAAAATTTTGTAGAGACAAGGTTTTACTATATTGTTCAGACTGGTCTTGAACTTCTGGCCTCAAGTGATCCTCCCACCTCAGCCTCCCAAAGCGCTAGGATTACAGGCATGAGTCACTGCACCCGGCCCAATTTAGCCATTTTTAAGTGTATGGTAGCATTAATTACATTACATTCACAATGTTGTGCAATCATCACCACTATTTCGAAAACTTTTTTTAAATTAATAGACTATATATATATAGTCTATATATAGACTATATATAGTCTATATATATAGTCTCTCTCTCTATATATATATATAGAGAGAGAGAGAGAGAGAGAGAGCGAGAGAGAGAGAGAGAAAGTTTTAGGTTTACAAAAAAATCTAAAGAAAGTATAGAATGTTCCCATGTACTATTTCCTTCCCCCTACTTCTTTTCCCCGGTATTAACATCTTGCATTAGTGTGATACATTTGTTAAAACTGATGAGCCAAATATATCCTTAGGTTCTGAATGATGTATAATGACATGTATCTACCATAATAGTGCCATGCAAAATGGTTTCAGAGTCCTAAAAGTCCCCTGTGCTCTTCCTATTTATCCGTCCTTCTTTTTCTTCTCCACACCCCAGCAACTCTTAACAACTACTAATCTTTTTACTGTCTTCGTAGTTTTGTCTTTTTCAGAATGTCATGTAGTTGTAATCATACAGTGTATATCTTTTCCAAGTTGGTTTCTTTCACTTAGCAATGTACATTTAAGGTTCCTCTACATCTTTGTGGCTTGATAGCTCATTTCTTTTTATTGCTATTAATATTTTCCATGGCATTTTCATCGTATTTCACAGAAACTCTGTACATGGGGCCACAGTGTCTCTATCAATTTGCCTATTCTAGGTATATAAGTGGAATCATATAGTATTTGTTTTTTGTGTCTGGCTTATTTTACTTAGCATAATGTTTTCAAGGTTCATCCATGTTGTAGCAATTTATCACTACTTCATTCTTTTCATGGCTAGATAATATCCTATTGTATGCATATACCACATTTGTTTATCCATTCATCTTTTTTTGTCCTCAAAGACGTTCAATTTATTGTACATTTAACCACTTCTTATCACAGAAAGTTGCAGTGCCTACCTGATTTGGTGTGAAAGCAGGATCTGCCCATCTGCTGCAGTGGTCCAGCCTGCAGTCCTATCTTCCACATCAGTAAATAAAAGTAGCAAAACAGCCACTGGTTCAAGTTTCCTCAAGTACTTTAGTGACTTTAGTCACTTTGTTCAATCTTCAGATTGCTTAGCTCCTTTTCTTGCTAATCTACCATGTCTTCATTGCCTATAAATCCCGAGTGACCAGAAACATGCATCCATTGAATCTTTGTGCCTTGGGTGAGTTTCTCCAGTGCCACAAAGCCCTCTTTGTTGATTGCCTCTTTCCCCATACTTGTCCTTCACCTGTTCTTCTTGCAGCCTTGAATCCAGTTAGTTATACCATTTATAGTAAGCATATCATCTGTATATAGAACCAATGTATTGATATTTTGAGCTTTTGCTTGTTCAATGGCTTCACAGGCTTCATGAATTTCTGCTCTTTGGTTTGTCTGTCACCCGGTAAGTCTACTGGCTACCTTTAAAGGATGACCTGGCCCCCAGTAAATGCAGTGTCTGTTGTTCCCGCCTCCGCCTGTACTGGAGCAGCAGCAACTGTTAGTGTAGGTGATGACAAACTTGCCCATATAAGAAAATGTGTCCTTGCTAACTGAAGATGTTGATTCTGTGTCTTGTTTTACATGCTTTGTACGTGGCTCTGAGCTTTCTTCATCTTCATCTTCATCTAGTGGCTTATGGAGTCACTTGCTGGCTTTCATTTGTGATTCTTATACATGTTTATTTTTCTGCCCTTCTTAACTATCTGGGCTTTTAGAGTCACTGACAAAGGCTCATCTTATGTAGCAAACTTCTTAAATACCGCCGCAGGAAACTGGTCCACCTGCACTCTACCCTCATTCCAGGTCTTGTGGCCGTTCCTCACAGCATAGAACATCCTGAGCCTGCAACACCCATGGCTGCAGTGCACAGTGACCAAGGTGACTCTGTGGGCCAGAGATAGCAACCTGCCCCATTGCTTATTCCTGGACACCAGGGAGCATTTTGTCTCCAGGCCTCAGGTGGGGGTGGCCTCGACAGCATCCACCACCACACTCCCATTCATCTTTTCATGGACATTTAGGTTGTTTCCACCTTTTGGTTATTGTGAATAATGCTACAGTGAACATTAACATACAAATACCTGTTTAAGCCTGTTTTCCTTTCTTTGGGTATATAGCTAGGAGTGGAATTGCTGGATTGTATGGTAATTATATGTTTAACTTTTGAGAAACTGCCCAGCTGTTTTCCACAGTGACTGCTCTATTTTGTATTCCCACCAGCAATGTACAAAGATTCCACTTTCTCTTCGTCAGGCCGACACTTGTTATTTTTTATTAGTTTTTGTTTTTTTGTTTTTTTAAATAGACATTCAAGTAGGTGTGAAATTGTTTCACATTGTGTTTCAAACCTATGACTTTTTATGTTCAAAGCAAAGATAAGTCATTTGAAAAAGAAATCCATCAACCCTATTCTCTGTAAGAGACTTAATAGTAAATTTTCCTAGATCAACTGCCATACAGGAATTGCCACATAAAAATTGCCGCCTTTTGCAGTGAACCGAAAACTGCTCTAAAAAACAAAGTTTATATTTTTTAAAAAAGGGCAAACAAATGGGCTGTTTCTCTGTAAACTCTATGGGACAGTAATGGCAGCAGTGGCTTCTCTGGAAGATTCAACACTGAATATTGGAACATTTGGTACAGGCATCAGCTCCTTTTTTTATGAATACCTTTTGAAGGCATCAGTTACAGCACTTTTGGTGCATACAAATTTATTAACGTAAAATATAATTAAAAAGTTGAAGAAAAAGAAGGATACCTGTTATTATGTTCAGAAAAAAAGGTAGACTTATTCTTAGCAACCACTGTGCCTTTGAGAATACAATAGGCATTTCTTTTCTAAGCATAAATTTACTTACTTTCAAAAGCAGTTTGTTTTGAGACAGGATCTCTGAGCTAGAGTGCAGCAGCAGCATCATAACTCACTGCAGCCTCAAACTCCTGGGATCAAGGCATCCTCCCACCTTAGCCTCTTGAGTAGCTGGGACTACAGGTGCCTGCCACCACCCCTGGCTAATTTTTCTATTTTTTATAGAGATAAGATCTGGCTGTGTTGCTCAGGCTCATCTTGAACTCCTGGGCTTAAGCCATCCTTCCACCTCAGCCTCTTGAAGAGCTAGGATTACAGGTGTAAACCACTATGCCCAGCCCAAAAGCAGTTTTATGACAATGTATAGCTTTAACAACCAATCTTGTATCAAGTTGAATAATCTGATCTAATCATTACTTACAAGTTACAAAATAAATTCAGTTATATTGGAGATATTCATTAGGAACAAATTTGTGACACCTTATTCCCAAAGACTCAGAGTAATTCTAAGGAAATCTAATCTAGCAATAAGCTTGATATTATTACACAAGACTAACTCATATCTATAAACAGAGCTTTGAATCATATAATTAATTGTTTTTCAATGTAAAGCTTGCCTATTTTTTAAATAATTTATAAAAATTTTTATATGAATGCATATAAATACGGTTGCATAAAAGTTTGGGTTCTATAATAAATAAGTTGTCCCCAGATTACCATTTCTTACATCACTTGAGTCTACCTCAGAGCTTAGCACAGTGGTACTCTTGTAGGATGCCTTCAAATATCTGTTATTCAGTGAACTCATGAGTGCTGAGTACTAGAGATAATAAGATTAGTAAATAACAGTCACCTCTGCCATTCAGGAGCACAGTCTAGCAGTACAAGATTATACATACACACATACACAAATACAAACACATACAGTATACATGTATAATAAACAGCTTTTATTAGGTGCTAAGGGATATAATAGGAAGTTATATGTAAATAAATAACTGTCTAATATCCAGAAAAAATGGAGACAAAGAAGTGACATTTTAGATGAATCATGTGTGAGGAGAAATTAATGAAGAGATTTCAGATAGGCATTTCAAAGAATGACTAATCATTTTGCTTTTTTCCTATACCTCAGTCTCATAAAATATCTACATATATATTTAAGTTAGTTCATCAAAACATTTGAAGAATATAATTCATTTTCAGAACATCAGGAAAATGAAATATAATATAAAAACTATTTTTATAAATGTTTAAGTAGAGCATTTACTACAAAGCATAATATGTTCTTCTTTTAGAGTATTTTGCATCAGGTGCTATTTTTTTGTTATCTCATAAAAGTGAAAGCAGTTAGCACTGTACACAGTTATGCTTGTTAATGTTAATGTTTGCCTAGTTTTTTTCTTATTCACCTTACTTTATACTCATTGGTTCTTAAACTACCTCATAACCTATATCTTCTTAGATTTGGAGTATAGATTATAGATTAACAAGTAAAGGTTCAGAATCTTTGATAATAATGTTTTGAATACTCTTATAAGAAAGAAACCAAACTTCAGAGATGTAAAATGTTAATTTTTTATTTATTTAGAGAAAAGCAAAATTTAACATGTATTAGACTCTTACTTTGTAACTGTAATATAATATGTCTTCATAATTATGTCAACAAACCTAAAGATTAGAGCAATGGGTTGTCTTGCACACAATCACATAAGAAGTTCATGTCAGAACCCAGATTAAAACTGTCGACTCTCAACCACTGTTCAGTAATTCAGCCAGGAAGGGCTGCCCCATCAAAACTCTTCTTTAGATTTCTTCACTTTTTCATGTTGAAGCTTAGTTGCTAAAGTGACCTAGAATGAAAAGTTAGCATCAAGTAGATTATCTGTGAACACAAGAATTATTGGGTGAGATCTCCAGTCTAGCCACTGGGGTCCATAAACAAATGTACTAGTTTTTAGTAACTGTGTGGGCACTGGAGGCACAAAGTTGAAAAGGCAGAGGGTGATGGGTGAGTAGAACAATAAAGTAGATAGTGACAATGCAAAGTGACCAGTGCTGTGATAGAAATACTTTTGGGTGTACACGTAGGGTATTAGTGATGTCCTTCCAAGAAAGAGGACAGTTAAACTGAATTTTGCTATTGGCATCACTGGCATCACTAAGGGAGGGTTAATGTCTCTGAAGCATCTATCTCTTAGACTTTTGAAGTATGTATGTGGCCCTTTCTGGCTCTATGGTGATACAGTTCTACCCAGTTCTCCAAGATTCCACACCCCGATTGAGAAAGTATGCTTTACAGTTATTGATTTGGATACCATTAAAAAGAATCAAACTTCTGTATATACTATGGGTGAGAGATGTTAGTGATAATGACATTTAATGAAAAATAGTTTCTTTTGTTACATAACAATGTGATCAGCTCTGAAATTCAGTATACCTGATTTGATTTAAATCCTGCGTCTACAGTTATGTGACCATGGATAAAGCAGATAATCTCTGTAAAACACTACTCTTTTGTAGATTAAATGAGATTATACTTATCAAACTCTTAACATAGTGCCTGACATGTACTCAGTACTGTTAGCTGCTTATATTAATAAATGAGCCTTAACTAAACTGTACTTGTAATTGTAAAAATATAATGGTTAGTATTAAGTACATGTTACTTTGGTGCCAAATTTGTGCTTAAAATAGTTAGGAAATGTTCTATTTAAATTTATATAAGACTTATAATAATATTTTCATTAGTAACCATAAGTTTAAATGTGTGAAAAATAAGAACTAAGATCATTCTTATTTTGGTAAATAGATATTAAACAGTGTTTTTCCAAGAAATTCACAAAGAATTTACCCATAGAGTTCTTCAGTGTGTGGCATCAGGATGTTTAGCATTTGGTTGTGTTTGTGTACCTTCTCCAGTCCTTGGAAATCTGTATGTTTTGTGTACATCTTTATGTCATCACATCTTGGGACTGACAAATTTTTGATAAGGGAATTTTTCATTTCACAGATAATTTTAGATTGCTTCTTTTATCTGCTGAAGGATTTCCAGAACAATGGCTCAACTACTAAAATTTTTTTTTTATGTATTGAGGTATTTATTTTCAGACTTGTTTTTCTTTTTTTAGACATATTGGCTCCATATTTAATCATGAGAAAGTTGTGATCCCTGGCTTCAAGGAGTTTAAACTCTGAGATAATCAGGATTGTTACACATATATATGGGGTAATGTAAGGATAATACTTTACAAATAATAAAAATAAAATAAATATAAATGTCCATATTCCATTGGAATCCCATCATTTTTTTTTTAAAGCAAAAGGAATTTTTGTGAATGCCTTACCAGGAGGAAATGATTTCAAAGAATTGTCTATATTTTATGACAGTTAGCTGTTGGTATTGCATTAGATCATGATCTTTTATCAGTCTTGAAGTGACTCACTGTTCAAGTTGGGAGCACTGGTTTGAAAGGTCCTCTTCAGTTATAAGCCATAAAAATGCCATGGTGGTTTGGGTTTTGGTTAAAAATAGCATGTGCTGATTTCTGTGTAGGTGTGTTTACTATATTTGTTTATATTTATTCAATGTTGGTATTGCCTTTATTTCTAGCAAATATTTCTTAAGTGTATTTTTGTCTTGTTTGTGTTATAAAATACAGAAAAAGCAAATCTGAAGATGTAAATTCATGCACCATTTATAACATTAAATAATTTATTAGTTTTAGAAAATAATATAAGTTGCCTTCTTGTGCTTTTCTCATAAATTAGAGCCGTGAGATTAATTAAAACTTGTTGCTGTTTTCATCCATCCTAAAGCTTATGCCTAAAACTAATATGATACAAAAAATGAGTACTTTTCAGAAAATTGGATAATTTCTGAAGTTAAAAAACACCAGTAGCTAACATGCATATAATACTTTAGAGACTTGTGTGTAGAGGATGTCCTTTTGATCCTACCACCAATATGATGAAGGGGGCTATATCCCAGAGAGCTTAATTGACTTGCCCATATCATAACACCTATTAAGTTATACTGCCAAGATGTTAGACTCTATATTCTGTTCTTTTCTACGTTCCCCAAGGAAATGTCTTGATTTTAAAATTAATCTTTATGAATATTGGACTCATGAAATTTGAGTTATTTTATATGATATTCCATTGCATTTTGGAAAGGAAAATTAACGGAGAGACGTTATGCTAGCATTCTTATGTTAATGGTTAGAAATAACAACTATGGGGGTGCTGGGGAAATGTTGGGCCCTATAAAAATGAAAGTCATTGTAGGATGTAAGTTAAATAAAAGCAAATTATCATATTCATAATATGATACATATTATGAATATTATGAATACATAGCCAAGTGAGACTACTAGATTCAGAATTTTAAAGGAAATTAAAAACAAGAAATCTAACCAAAACATCAGTTTTCCTTGTAGTCATTTTTTATTTCAGTGATGATGTACCAATACATCTTTTAAAGATTATGATATATGATGCAGATGTACTTTAGTTCCCTTAAACAGAATTTGGCGGAATTTAATTTCACCTATAGGGATTTGTGAATGTAGTCAACAGTCAACAAACATAAACATTTCATTTGGCTGAAGAGGGCAGAGGGGTTTTTCTGTAGAAAAGAGCAGGTGGGAAATGCTCTGAATTTGAAGACTGAGGAAATTTCATGTGTTATTATTTTGTTCTAATCAGAAAACATTTAAGGCAACACAAAGTACTATTTAAAGTCCTTAATTGGCATTAATTCAACAGGCTCATATTTGTACCCAGTGGAGGACACCTATAGAATTATTCAAAAATGATTTTTTTTCTATTTCCATCAACTCTAGGAACTATAACATCTCTGTAGCTAATACAAATATTGCCAGTATGCCCTTTTTAAAAGGTAAATTTCTTACCTAGAAGTCTACCAAGAGTTGTTTTCTAAATCATAGCCATTCCTAAATCAGAGTAAGGCAACTGTTAACTTTCTGTGTTAAAAGATAGGCGTGGGAAATAGCAATGCAAGCTTCAGGGGTTCAATTTCATGTGCTACCGTTCCCGCCCCCTCCTGAGGATGTACCCTGTGGATCTATTTTGAGCTACCAGACTCGAAAGTAAATAATTTTACTTAGCATCTTCTTTATATACTGCTTTAAAAGTTAACTTTGTAGGTTAAAAATAAATTACATTGCCAGCAGTTTATCTTTCTTAACTGATTTTCATTACTTTTCATATACTTTGATTACAGTCCTTAAAATAATAGGATAAATCTTATTTAGAGTTTTTAAATATGTTGTTTTTCTTGCTACAAAATAATAAAACTACATTTCACAGAATGATACTGTTAGAATAACAAAGAACCTTAGAGAGTTCACTGAGATTACTCATTAAAGAGCCATTGCAGAATAATCTGAGAGCTTTTCCCACAAATTTCTCGGCAAAATTTGATTGGATGGTTTTGAGGCTCCTGTGCGTGGCATATTTTTATAAAGCTTCCAAGGAGATGATTCTGATGGACATCCATGGTGAAGAACTATTTAAGCCCAGCGTCCTACTCTTTCATGTGAGTAAAATGAGGCCCTGAAACATGAATTGATTTGCCCAAGATTGCTGTCAGCAAAGCCTAGATCAGATGCTGTTCTCCTGCCTCAAGTACTATGCTTTTTCCACTTTATCAAAGTTACCTTTTAATTTGGATATTTATACTAATAATAGAAAACCTTTTTCTTTTCTCATGTATTTCAGACTAGGGAGATTTTACTGTATAAGATCACTTTATGTTGTTATAGGTTGTGATCATATGAAATGCTTTTGAAAAACTGAGCTCTAATATTAAATTGTAAGCAACTTTAAGACAGGGACTTGAACATATTAAAAAAATTTTTTAAATCTTTAAGCAGTGTTTTGAATAATTCTTTCCTTACAATAAGCGCTCAATAAATGTTTGTTAAATGAATAAGTAATTCTTTTTTGTTGTTTTTTAGGAGGTGAGGTCTCGCTCTTTTGCCTAGGCTGGAGTGCAGTGGCATCATCTTAGTTCACTGCAACCTTGAATTTCTGGCCTCAAGTGATCCTCGTGCCTCAGCCTCCCAAATAGCTAGGACTACAGGCACATGCCACCATGCCTGGCTAATTGAAAAATTTTTTTGTGGAGATGGCAACTTGCTATGTTGCCTAGGCTTGGTCTTGAACTCCTGGCCCCAAGTGATCCTCCCACCTTGGCCTCCCAAAGTGCTAGGATTACAGGCTTGAGCCACCACACTCTGCTGAATAACTAATTCCGATTTGGAATACTGTACCATCTAGTGCCACACATACTTGGTTCATGGCCAATGCTCAATAATATTTATTCAATAGAAGTCGATCTTCAGGGAGCCTTTTTATAATTTTAGGTATAAATTTAATTTTCCACAACATTTTTGTATCATTTAGAATAATTTTTATAATTTAGAATGATTTTTATTTTCCCAGAATAATTGTTTTTGTTTGCTTTATGTGTAACAGCACAGTTGTTGCTTCTGAAAATAAGAATACATTTCTGTACTAAAAAAAAGAGTCTTAATGTGAGACCAAATTATATCACTAATTTGAGCTTTTCTCTCATCTGTAAATGCATGAGTTGGGCTAGATTTCAGCTGTAAAATTATGTGAATATTTTTATAATTATAAAGAAAAATATACAGACTCTAGTTGTAGACTTCTTTTGTACTCCTTTTTTAGTTCCCTGTTCCATTACGATCAAACTTCCATACATCATACCACTAAACCCCATCATTCAAAGTTCAGCAGTGATACTGAAGTTAACAGGTCTATTTGTGTCTCTTCAGCATCAGATTAGCAGTATCTGTGTCTAGTTTTCCATTTCTCTAATCAGTCTCTAGCAACTTCCTAAGTGTTTTAAAAACAATAGTCTCTTTGTGTCATTTTCATGCCTGAATCCCTTCAGTGACTTTCCTGTTGCCTATAGCTGTGTTTTTCAAACTGTGAAAGTAATTTTGTGGATGGGGACTAGTGTTTAAGAAAAAGAACTGTAATAGAATAGTATAGGAAATATCAGTTGACATCTGTAGTGAGGATATTTTTATGAAATTGTTTCATTTTATATGTACATCTCTGTATCTATTGATGTATCCATCTAGATATATAACACGTGTGAGTATCGAGTCATGATATATATTTCTTATGAGTCACACTCAAAAAAGTTGAATGCAGAGATGTTACAGCCCAAATTCCATTATGTGGCATTGAGGGCCCTTCAGAGTTTAAGCTAAGCTTTCCCTTCTCTTAGTTCTTGTCGCAAAAGCCTTTTCTTTCCCATACTATGCCAGGTGCATGTATGCCCACCTCTCTTTACTCACAGTATTCACTCTACCTGGAAACACCCAGAGTCATACTCTGGTCCAGTTTTACCTGAGCCTCATGGAATCAGAAATCTAGGCTCAGTGATTATAAATAATTAAAAAGCAACAATGGAGTCAGGATTTCACTTTAGGTCTTACTGATTTGCTGACACAATAATTTGCATTTCTAACAAGTTCTCAGGTGATACCTGTTGCTGCTGGTCTGTGGAGCACATTTTGTGTACCATTGTAAATCATTACTCTCCTACAGAGAGCCTTTTTAGAAGTGGTTTTCAAATTCTTGGGCCCTGTCCTAGGCTTACTGAATCAGAAACTCTGGAAGTGGGGCCCCGCAATTATGTTTTAATAAGTCCTCCAGGTAATTCTGATGTGTACTGAAGTTTGAGGACCCCTGCTGTGCAAGAGAATATTGTTTATAGGTTTTTGTATTTTTTTTAAGACTTCTAACCTCTCTTTAGTGAAGTCCAGAAAGAATTTACTCTTACTCTTTCTACTCACTCCTGTTGTTAGAATTGCAACACAATGCAGACTCCTATCAAATATGTCAGATTATAAGAATATTTCCTTCCTTTCTTCTTTCTGACCTTTCTTTCTTCTTTCCCTCCTTCCTTTCCTTTCTCACCCTTCTCTTCCCATCCCACCCCACCTCACTCCATCCTAATACTAAGCACTGTTTTAAGCAGAAGAGATACAGCAGTAAGCAAAACAAAGTCCTTAGAGAGTAAGGACTCTGTGCTCTCTAGAGCGAAAAGAATGGACATAACATTTTACTAGGCAAAGCAGATAACAAAATAGATGACTTTCGTATAAGATGTGTACTATAAATCATGGTAGTGCTAAGCTTTTTGAAGAAAAATAAAACAGGATAAGGGGAATATAGAGTGATGGAAAGTGCCATTTCAGTGAGAGTCATCAGAGAAAGCCTCTTTGAAATAGGTGATGTTAGAAGAGAGTTATAAAGAAAGAAATTGAGGGAGTGAGACGTGGATATCTTAGGGGCTAAGGAAAGGTGTGTTTATAACAGCTTCATTCATAAGTCCAAACTGGAAACCACTCAAATGTACATGAACTGGTGAATGAATAAACAACTTATGTACATATATACAGTGGAATACTAGTCAGCAATAAAAAGCAACAAATGCACATGTCAACATGGATATATAGTCATGTGTTTCTTAACAGTGAGGTACCGGCCAGGTACAGTGGGTGATTCATGCCTGTAATCCTTTGGCAGGCTAAGGCAGGAGGATTGCTTGAGGCCAAGAGTTCGTGACCAACCTGGGCAAGAGTGAGACCCTGTCTCTGCAAAAATTTTAAAAATTAGCTGAGCATGGTGGCATGTGCCTGTTTTCCCATCTACTTGGGAGACCGAGCCAGGAGAATTGCTTGAGCCCAGGAGTTTGAGGTTGTAGTGAGCTACAATCATACCACTGCACTCTAGCCCAGGTGGCAGAGCAAGTTCCTGTCTCCAAAAAAAAAAAAATCCCAACAACAAAAAAAGAATACATTCTGAGAAATGCGTCGTTAAGCTGTTTCTTTATGTAAACATCATAAAACATAGTTACACGAACCTAGATGGTACAGCCTACTACTACAGTCCCCAACCCCTGGGCCGCAGACTGGTACTGGTCTGTGGCCTATTAGGAGCTGGGCCACACAGCAGGAGGTGAGTGGTGGACAAGCCAAGCTTTATCTATATTTACAGCTGTTCCCCATCACTTGCAAGCCTCCCCCCCCAGGTTTGTGGAAAAATTGTCTTCCATGAAATCTGTCCCTGGTGCCAAAAAGGTTGAGGACTGCTGGCCTACTGCATATCTAGGCTATATTGTATAGCTTTTTGCTCTTAGGCATCAAATATGTATAGCATGTTAGAATACTGTAGGCAGAGGTAACACAATGGCTAAGATGTCACTAGGTAACAGGAATTTTTCAGCTCCATCGTAATCTTGGGAGACCACCACTGTATATGCAGTCTTTTGCTGACTGAAACCTCGTTATGTGGAACATGACTGTATCTCAGAAGCATTATGCTATGTGAAAAAAGGCAGACATAAAAGACTACATACTATATGATTCCTTTATCATGACAGTCTAGAAAAGGCAAAACTAGAGTAACAGAGGACACATCAATGGTTGGTAAAGATGGGGGAGAAGGGATTGACTGTAAAGGGCACAAAGAAACTTTTGGGAGTGACAGAGATGTTCTCTATTCTGATTGTGGTAGTATTTACACATCTGTATTCATTTGTCAAAACTCAACCTATACGGTCAAAAAGGGTGAATTTTATTATATGGAAGTTGTACCTCATTAAATCTGACTGTAAAAATTTCTTTGTAAGTAACTTAGTATGAAGTAATCCTGATGACTTTTTTTTTTTTTTTTTTTGGAGACAGAGTCTCACTCTGTTGCCTGGGCTAGAGTGCCGTGGCATCAGCCTAGCTCACAGCAACCGCAAACTCCTGGGCTCAAGCGATCCTCCTGGCTCAGCCTCCCAGGTAGCTGGGACTACAGGCATGTGCCATCTTGCCCAGCTAATTTTTTCTATATATTTTTAGTTGTCCAGCTAATTTCTTTCTATTTTTAGTAGAGACGGGATCTTGCTCTTGCTCAGGCTAATCTCGAATTCCTGACCTTGAACAATCCTCCCGCCTCGGTCTCCCAGAGTGCTAGGATTACAGGTGTGAGCCACCATACTCAGCCAATCCTGATGCCTTTTGAAGAAAACCTGATGCCAACTGAAGATGTGCCATTTTTATCTTGTGATTTTCTATCATCTTTGGTGATAGAGATACCTCTGTTCCAGTTTGAGAAGCATGGGGCTAAGTAAATTCTTACTAATAGTTAATTTGTGAACAATTTCAGCTGTAAATACAGGTTGTGTGCCTCTAATCTGACAATCCAAAATGCTCCAAAATTCAGAACCTTTTGAATGCCAATGTGACAATTGAAAATGCTCATTGGAGCATTTCAGATTATGGACTGTGAATAACGCAAATATTCCAAAATTCAAAAAAATTTGGAATGTGAAACACTTCTGGTACTAAGTATTTTGGATAAGGGATACTCAACCTGTAACTGCATCGTAACATACTTTGCGGTATTCCTAGAAAGCAATAGTTCCTTGAGGGACGCAAGTGAACAATACTGTAATTGCAAACTAAAGCCAAAAGAATATCATTAATTCTGTGGTCCAGGATGCACTTTCATATGATGTGAGAAGTGAGCTTTAACTTTGCTGGTGTCAGAATCAAAACCTGAGTGAAGCTATTGATGTGTTTCATCAACAGTTCAGTAAATATTTCTCTCAGTGTTTTCATCGTCATCTAAATTTTCCTTAATTCATCCAGAAAGAAAAAAATGAGCCAAAATCACAAAAGTCTCTTCTGTCCTAGAATTTTTTCATTGAATGCAACAATTCCTAAGGTAGTACGTGTTGAGACTGACCAAAAGATGTAGAAGATCAAAACTTTAAAATTACAGAGCAGATAATATAGCAACATGATCAAAGAGAAGGTAAGAAAAAAATCCACCCCCTCCCATTAGCCCTACTACCAAAAATTACCTTTAAAAAGGTTCTTAACATGATTCTACCCAATCTTTCAAATAGGGTTGATGATTTTAGCAGCTTTACAGGAAAGATAAATGCTTAGTTATCATTTTGCAAGCTCACTGAGAGCAGCTGTAAAGTTCCAAGAGAGCATCAGACTTTGATGTACCTGAAATAGACACTTCTGGTTTCCAGCACTTAATGCGTTTGAGGACTCCTACCCAGGAGCAGTCTTATACTACGAGGTTATATCTTTCCAGAGATCTTAACATGCTCCTGGCAATTTAGATTTAAGGCTGTTGTTTAATTATTTGGTTACTTTGTTGAATAAATACCTATGAGTGGAATTGCTGGGTTATATAGTATGTGTTTAACAGTGTAACAACTGCCAAAGTATTCTCCAAAATGGTTTACAACTTTACTTTCTCATCAGTAGTACATGAGACTTCTAGTTACTTCATATTCTTGCCAGTGCTTGCTATTGTCTTTTAAATTTTAGGTGTGTAATGGTATGTAAGTGTGATTTTAATTTGCATTCTTTAATGACTAATGATGTTGAGCATCTTTCCATGTACTTATTAGCCATTCAAATATCTTCTTTGGTGATATGCCTGTTCAAGTCCTCTGTTCAGTTTTTATTTTGGGTTTTTTTTGTTTTATTATCATATTGAGTTGTAAGATTTCTTTATATATTCTAGAAACACATCCTTTGTATCAAGTATATGTTTTACAAATATTCTCCTCCAATACATGGCTTATTTCTTCTGCTGGGATTGCAATTTTATTTATGTTAAACTATTTAATATTGTTCCACAGCTCTTGGATCCTCTGTTTTCTTTTTGTCAGTCTTTTTCCCCCCACTTTGTGTTTCAGATTGAATCATTTTTATTCACCTGTCTTCAAGTTTATGGATTCTTCCCTTAGATGTGTTCTTACTATTGATAAGACCATCTAAGGGATTCATCTCTGATGTTCTATTTTTTTTTAATTTCTAAGCACTTCCATTTGACTCTTTTTGTATGTTCTATTTCTCTGCTACAATCTCCCACTTGTGTGTATGTATTATGCCCTTTTGCACTAGAGCCTTTAACATATTTATACTAGTTATTTTAAAGTTCTTATATATATTTCCAACGTTTGGATCATCTCTCATTCTGGGTTTGTTGGTTACTGTATTTTTTTGACAGTGGGTTGTATTTTACTTGCTTTTTTGTGTGTATTTCATAATTTTTTATTGAATTCTGGATATTGCTTGTAAAGGAACAGTATAGATTATGCTAAATAGTATTGACTCTTAGAAATAGGCTCACCTCCGCTTCTGTTAAGCGTGAATGGTTGGGTCAGTCAGTAGTTGAGCCGTTTTGGATCTTGTTGTTGCTACATTTGTCTTTAAAGCACCATACTTCAATTTCCTCCTTTGGAAAACGATGTTACCTTGTGCTTAGCATGGGCTCTGTGGTGCCGGTGGTTTTTCTCAGTGTTCAGCAGTCCCTGTATGCTTGCAACCCAGACAGGGAATCTCTGTGCTCTTACTCTTCCCTCAGCAGTAACCTGCTGTACCTTGTTACTGGATGTGAGGCTTGTGGTGGGCACAGGTTGGAAGTTCCTTAGTTCTTTTTTTCTATCTTTAGTCAGAGGTGCGCACTGTACACATGGGCCTTGGGAGTGTGGCCTTCTCTGTATATATCTGCCTTACCCTTCTGTGCATCAAAGTTTGTCTTCTGTCTGTGGGATCTTTCTTGTGCTTTAGTAGACTTTTACTAAAATCTGGGCCCTAGAAGTTTTTCTGCTTCTTCTCCTATGGCTTCAGCTTTTGATCAGAGAATGGTATGGGGAAGTGCATGGGGTTTTTATATGTGTGCCAGCAAGGCCCGTGCTTATTACCCTTTAAAATTAAAAGTTTAGCTGTTTTCTTCTTACCCACTTTTATGGTGGTCACCTCTTTCTCCCATGCTCCATCAATGGTGAAAGTTTGTGCATCCAATTGTTTTTGGGAGGTTTTTGTTACTTTTTGGAATTTGTTTACTCTTTAGAATTTGTCTTATAAGCTCAGTGCTCTGATAGGCTCTAGAAAAGTTGAGGTTTTGTAGATTATCTGGATTTCTCTCATTATTAAGGTTGAAGCAACAACCTGTTAAGGTTGAAGCAACACCTCTTGTGGCTTTCTACATCCTAAAGCAGAAGCAGAACTTCCAAAAAATTTGTATAATTTTTAGAATATAAAAAATATGCTGGAAAGAATTTTTATGATAAAATGTAATTTCACAAAGAAATATCTGTTTATGGCAACTAAGAAGTTTGGCACACTTCTCAGACTATCAGGTATACATGTTCCTCATCTGACATTAGGGGAACTTTGGGGGAAAGTTTGAGAAGTACTGAGTCTTAGTGCAAGGAAAAACACAAAAGCAGAAAAAACCACCTTGAAACATTGGCAGTCCATCTCTAAACTAAACATTAGATTTTAAAAAAATTAAAAGCTGTTGTAATTCCTGAGAGTTAGGTTCTATAAAGTTGCCACGAATACCGAATTAGTGAATAACTGAACCATTGCTCCTAGGGAAAATGCGTACACACACACACACACATACACACACACTCTCTCACACATCTCATATAGACTATAACTTTAAATACTGAAAACAACTCATCCTGGTAGATTCTATTTTCTTCATTTAAGAAAAGAGAGACAAGTTGAGAGTGGGACAGGCAACCAAAAGTTTATAATGTGGCTGTGAACTATTCTTTCGGGGCTTAAGAGTCACTTTTATAAACAGGTCCAGGTAATGCTTCCTTCTGGACTCCATAATTCAACAGGTAAACATTACCCTATTTCAGCAACAGCAAAATTTGGGGACTGGTTAAAGGCCTTTGTAGGAGGAGCTTCTTAGAAGACCTAGACTAGAACCATTGGGTATCTGGGTTTTTCCTTATATAACAAGATGTTATATCTTCTTCTCTTCTATGAGTAGTTTACTGTGTACATTAATTTTTTCCTTTATACTTTCTTTAATATTTTATTCTACTTTTCCAATTTAGAAATAAAAATTTCACAGATTATTTTTTTGTTTCAATTCGGTATGCATTTCAGGCAGTTAAGAAACTCATCATAATTCACTTACATTTAAAAATGCTTTTACCAGCTAAAACAATATTTTTAGTTTCAGGTTTTGCTATGCTTGCAGAATCTATGTGTGTTGTGCTTATTCATTTTTATGGAAAATCTTTACATCTCTAGACTTTAGCCATACTACTTATATTTCTGGTCATCTAATTTTAGACTAGTTTTCAAGAAAACATTTGGTCATGCATTTAAAACGTTTCCTACTCTGAAGCTCTACTTTTGTGCTACTGCTCTAAATACTTGCTGTAGATCTTTTTGTAAAGTCCTTTTCAACATTCCAGAAACTTTAACTGCCTTGTTTGAAGACCTGTCTCATATTAACAATTTTTCAAAATAAACTATATTATAGTGAGTTTGTATTTTAATTGACAAGAACGTAAATGTGAGTCACAGCCAGCCAAATGGCTGTTTAAGAGAAACATATCGGTACCCTTATTAATGACCATGTGCCATGTGTCATAATAGTTCTTACGGTACAAACTTTCAAATGGTATTTTAAAATTCTACTTCATTTCTCTGATGACTATACCATAAATTAATTTTGGGGCCTACCTTTATTTTGTTAATAGTTTGTAACACATGATTAATTTGGGAGATTGTGGACCATGTTGTGTTACTTGTGTGTGGTTGTATGTGAGTGTGGGTGTGTTTTAATTGTGGCTTCCAGTTTTTGCTTTCAAGTAAAAAGCTCAGACTAATAATTGTTTTTGAAAAATTTCCAACATTACTGAACTGAACTGTATTAATATTTCACTCTTACATTTCTGAAACAAACAAAAGAAAATAATTAAAGAACAAGACTAACCAACAAACAAAAAATAATAGGGAGAAGCTAATTAAATATGGATCTCATTGTTAATAGCTAAACAAAGGAATTAAAACACTTTAATGGAAAAATTACAAATTTATAATCTCTTTAAAATATGGACTCTCTGTTCAGAAACAGTGCAGATGAATTGTGAGTTATGGGTGAATCTATGGGAATAACTCGTCTCCATGGCATCTATCTCTGAAGAAAGCTTGATGTTTAGATATTGGGTGAGGCTAATTATGGCCCCAGATCCAATGAAGGCAACCTGCTTATTGGTAGATTCTTTCCCTGAGATGACAATTTTGATTTGCACTTCAGATATCTGGTAGGGGTAATTGATTTTGGAGCCTCTATATCCAATTAGGCAGCTGATTAAGTAATTTGGAATTGTGAATTCATGAGAAGTAGTCTAAGCAGATACATTCAAATGTGACTAAATAATCTTTCACCTCTGGAGGGGTGGAATTAATGTCACTGAATTCAATATTGCCATGCATCTCATAGGAAAATGGCCCTGCTGCATTGACAAGTGCAGGTTGGTCAAATCTGGTCATTGGAAAAGCATAATGTCTTCGAATGGTAGGGGCTTGACCACCTGCAAAATGACTGGAGAATTGGACAGTTTGATTGTGCCCCTCAGAGCGAGTGAGAGGATGGGGCTATAGGGACTGGACTCCAATATAACTGCATAGATCTTTTTGTCACACTTCAATATGGATTTTGGAATGTAGCAATAATGATGAACACTCAGTCAAGTTGAGAGGTGCATCCTTGCCACTTGGCTTTGAGCCCATTTGCTCTCCAGTTTCTTTGTTCTCGTAGCCACATTTTCAAGTAGGAGAGTTCTGCTGACTTAGCAGGGACCATCTGCCTTAGGGTGACTGGTAGTGGTGGAGTACCTTTTTTTATTATTGTTTTCCATTAGCTACATATTCCTGGTGACAGGTGCTATAGAATGTGTTCATATCAGGATATGACCTCTGGTTCTACACCTCCATAATATAAAACAGGTGGGTAAGTTAGTATGGTGGGCAATAGGAATATTTCTGAAGACCATTCCAGTACCATGACAGCTAGTAATAAATAACCATATAAGGATGGGACTGTCAATCACTAAATATATCACATTAACCCCACGTTAAAGTTATCCCCAATTCATCCTTCCCTTAGTGGGCTTCCAAAAATGCCAACCTAGAAAAGTATTATCCTACAGAGAGGTTAAGTCTTCTGAGGTGGGTGGAGTTAATCCAGAACTTATAATGAGGCTGTGAACTAGTGTTCTGTGTTCTGCAGGGGCCTAAGATTCACTTTTTTTTTCTTTTAAGACAAGTCTCACTCTGTCACCCAGGCTGGAGTGCAGTGGCCTCTTTTTTTTTTTTTTTTTTTTTTTTGAGACCGAGTCGCATTCTGTTGCCCAGGCTAGAGTGAGTGCCGGGGTGTCAGACTAGCTCACAGCAACCTCAAACTCCTGGGCTCAAGCAATCCTTCTGCCTCAGCCTCCCGTAGCTGGGATGACAGGCATGCACCACCATGTCCGGCTAACTTTTTCTATATATTTTTAGTTGTCCAATTAATTTCTATTTATAGTAGAGATGAGGTCTCGCTCTTGCTCAGGCTGGTTTCAAACTCCTGACCTTGAGCAGTCTGCCCGCCTTGGCCTCCCAGAGTGCTAGGATTGCAGGCGTGAGCCACCACGCCCGGCCATGCAGTGACCTCTTAAGAATAGGTTAATGCAACCTCAAACTCCTGGGCTCAAATGATCCTCCTCCCTCAGCATCCCAAGTAGCTGGGACTACAGGCGCATTTTACTGTGCCTTACTAATTATTTAATTTTCTGCAGAGACGGGAGTCTTTCTCTTGCTCGTGCCTGGTCTCCAACTCCTGGCCTCAAACATTCCTTCTGCCTTGGCCTCCCAAGGTGGTAGGATTACAGGCATGAGCCACTGTGCCCAGCTCCAAGATTCACTTTTATAGCCAGGCCCAAGTAATGCTTCCTTCTGAACATCATAATTTATCAAGTTAAATATTATACTGTTTCTGAAGGTTGTAGATCAGGGCTTGGGGAAAAGTGCCTATGTAGGGGTTGAATTTGTAAATAATTATATTACATAGTTTTTAAAAGTTATACTTTTAGATATTTAATTTTTAGAATGCTGATCATGATCTGTAACAATGACTAACTCCTTGGCTGCACATTAAAATTACCTAAAAAGTTTTAAAAAATACTGATGCCTAGGTTCCTACCTAAACCAAATGTTTTAGAATCTTTTGGGGTTGGGGTTCCGATGTTGGTATATTTTTCAAATCTATAGATAATTCTCATGTGCAGCCCGCTTTGAGAATAACTGATCTTGTCATACATTATAAATCTATGCTCTGATGATACATTATAACTGAAATGTTGAATAATATATTGATTTTTGGAAAATCATTTTTAAATACTGCCTTTTAAAAAATGTTTCGAACTATAAAAATTGCCAGGTGTTCATACGTGTAATCCTAGCACTCTGGGAGGCTGAGGTGGGAGGATTGCTTGAGGCCAGGAGTTCGAGACCAGCCTGAGCAAGAGCGAGACCCCCATCTCTAAAATTTCTAAAATAGAAATATTAGCTGGACGTGGTAGCTTATGCTTGGAGTCCCAGCTACTGTAGGAGGCTGAGGCAGGAAGATTGCTTGAGCCTAGGAGTTTGAGGTTACAATGAGCTATGATGACGCCCCACTGCACTCTAGCCCAGGGAACAGAGTGAGACTCTGTTTCCAAAAAAAATTATATATGTATATATATATTTAAATTGACATCCCTTTTTCTTAATCATGTTAATTGTTAAGTCTCTCCAATTATTGTGACATTATTGAAACTTTTTTCTACAACATTATATTTAAACAGAATTGAGTAACAGTCTACAAAGTTGAAAAAAGGACAAATAAGGGTTTCACCAGTGTTTTTAACAGAAAGAAATCATATTTTTGCCAGACGATTGCATTTTCATGAAAATTATTAGAAGGTAAAATTCCTTTAATTTATTAATGATCTCTGATCAATTCAGCAGAGATAAAGTATAAGTGGTAGTGTCTGTAAATTCTTCATACATGTATTTAGATTTTAACTATACTATACAATCCTATATTTTTTCCACTAGAACCAAAGAAATTATGGTGTTAATAAGGCATGGAATTACTTAAGTGTTTATCAAAAAATATTGCATACTATCTTTAGAAGTTATTCTAAAAATTATTCTGATCAAAAGTGAAAAAAACTATATTCCTCACTTTAAAATATTTACATATATATATGAAACACAGTATACAGATAGAGACACTGTGTGTGTGTATATATATATATATATTTTTTTTTTAAGAGAAAGCCAAGGTTTTGAGTTATAATTTATTCAATACTTATTTGTATTTTGTCCATTTTAATATATAGTTTATTTATTTTACATTCACTTACATTCTATAATTTGTTACCTTGCAACTGTTAAGATTCTTTTTCCCCAAAATTTGTGTAATTCAATCTTTTTTTACATTTTATTTTATTTTATTTTTTTGAAATAGAGTCTCACTCTGTTGCATGGGCTGGAGTGAGTGCTGTGATATCAGCCTAGCTCACAGCAACCTCAAACTCCTGGGCTCAGGTGATCCTTCTGCCTCAGCCTCCCAAGTAGCTGAGACTATGGGCATGCGCCACCATGCCCAGCTCATTGTTTCTATATATTTTTAGTTGGCCTGTTAATTTTTTTCTATTTATAGTAGAGATGGGGTCTCACTCTTGCTCAGGCTCGTTTTGAACTCCTGACCTTGAGCGATCTGCCCGCCTTGGCCTCCCAGAGTGCTAGGATTATAGGCGTGAGCCACTGTGCCCAGCCTTTTTTTAAATTTTAAAATATTAAGGGGGTAGAAATGTTTTTGTTACATGGATAACAAAAGCATTTTTTAATGCTTAAGTTGGGGCTTTTAGTGTGCCCATCACCAGAATAGTATTCATTGTATCCAATATTCAGGTTTTTACCCCTAGCTCTTGATTTCCTATGACCTGTACATCTCTTTGTGCCCATGTGTGCCCATCAGTTAATTCCCAATTATTAGAGAGTACATGTGGTGTTTATTTTTCCATTCCTGAGATACTTCACTTAGAATAAGAGTCTCCGATTCTATCCAAGTGACTACAAAAGGCATTATTTCATTCCTGAAATAATGAGTAATAATACTACTCATGGCTGTGTAGTATTCTGTGTGTGTGTGTGTGTATGTGTATGTATGTATGTGTGTGTGTATAAACATACTACAATTTCTTAATCCACTCATGATTTGATGGGTACTTAGATTGATTCTACATCTTTGCACTTGTGAATTTTGTTGTAGGAAACATTTGAATGCAGGTTTTTTTATTTCCTCATACTTGTTTATAATTACTGTTACGGAATTTGAACATTTGCAAAAATTGTTTCTTATTGATAAAATTATTAATATTTTCTTTGGGTTGATAGACGAATACTGCAAGGCTGGCATTGATTTAAACATTTTTATAACAAAGATCTCAGAAACTTTTTGAAATTATACTTAATCATATGAGTATCAGAATAGACATGAGTTAGTATTTTGAAATTTTTGCCATTGAGCCTGTGCCTTTAAATGTGCCAGCACAAGTTATCCTAAGAAGTGTTTGCATTAAACCTTTTGACCATTCTAGAACTCAGGAAGGATGCAACAGTTTTGTTAGTTAAAAAATACTATACAAATGTTGAGGATGTCTGCATGATGTTAGGGGATTGAAAGCATTTTGTCATCCTGTGATAAGAACAAAACCAGGTGGCTCTACTCTGTGGCTTAGGATGTGGGTTTCTTTGGTTCTGCTTGTCTCAGACGGCAGGGAAAACAAGTTACATATGTAAAATGAGCTGCCTTTTTAAAGCTGCCTGTACAACCTACAGAATGGGAGAAAATATTTGCATGTTATACATCCGATAAAAGGCTAATAACCAGAATCTATAAAGAACTCCAGCAAAACAGCAAGAAAAAAGATCAACCCCATTAAAAAGTGGACAAAATACATTAACAGAAGATTTTTAAAAGAAGGAAGACTAATGGCCAATAAACATTTGAAAAAATGTTCAAAGTCTCTAATCATTAGGGAAGTGCAAATCAAGACCACAGTGAGATATCACCTAACTGCAGTGAGAATGACTTTTATCAAAAAATCCCAAAACAACAGATGCTGGCATGTATACAGAGAGAAAAGAGCACTTATATGCTGTTGGTGGGACTACAAACTAGTACAACCTCTATGGAAGGCAGTATGGAGATACCTCAAAAGCCTACCATTTGATCCAGCAATCCCACTATAGGGCATTGACACAAAGGAAAAAAAAAGTCATTTTGTAAAAATGACACTCGCACTAGAATGTTTATTGCAGCAGAGTTCACAATTGCAAAGATGTGGAATCAACCAAGTTCTCATCAATACATGAGAGGATCAATAAAATGTGGTATATGTATACCATTGAGTACTACTCAGCCATAAAAAAGGTGAACTAATACCTTTTGTAACAACCTGGATGGAACTGGAGACCAGTCTTCTAAGTTAATCACAGTAATGGAAAAACAAACACTCCGTGTACTAACTATTAAACTGGAACTAATAGATCAACACTTATATGCCCATCTGGAAGTAAAACCCAAGGGAAATCAAGCAGATAGGAGGGGGGAGGTGGGGTTGGGTAAATTTACACATAACGGGTACAGTGCACACTATCTGGATGATGGGCACACTTATAACGTTGACTGAAACTGTACAAAAGCAATACATGTAACCAAAATGTTTGTGCCCCCATAATATTTTGAAGTAAAAAAGAAATAAAATTCTCTGTAGCTTAGTAAGGTAATTATTGACCATGGAATCTGTTCTATTGGATGTTTTTGTGACAAGCTAGATGCTGTTGTCCTTTTTTTCTTTTGCTTCTTTTTCTTCTCTGTATCCCAGTGTTGATGGGTCAAGCTGAAGAATTAAAAATATGTTGTTTACTCAGAAATAGAAACTCAGAGACAGAAATGTAGTGAGCTTGGCTTTATTCTTGTTGAATTTGTACATAAGATGTATTATTTGCTATAAAGTATATTTCAGAAATGGAAATTGGCCCATTTGGGTGTAGAGTGACCTGTTATGTATATGTAAATGAACTTTTACTGGTGTTCTTCAACATAATGTCTTATAGTAGCCTCAGGTTAGCTTCATTGCTCTAATCTCTGAGGTTTTTCCTCAGCATAGTCACCCTGGAATCTGTTTTGCCTCTTAGTCCTTTTTTCTTAATTTTCTCTGATTAATTAGGAACCAACTTTCTCAATAAATTGTTTATAATACAAAATCTATTAACTATTTTGTGATAAAATTTATGGTTCAAAATATAGTAAATATATATATGAGTATATGTTTATAATATGTATGAAATAGGAAGTTAGAAGGAGCCAGCTTAATCACAGATTCTAATCAGCCCAGTAAGTTTCTTTTTTTAGTTTTCACTTGTTTCACACAAATTTTGGCATGCTATTTTTTTTGAGGCTAACTTCCTTCTTTCTAAGATGATCAGAGTTACTCTCTCCAAATTGCAGATTAAACAGTACCTTCTCCACAGAAGTCATGTTTTGAATGTCCCTGTGTCAGGCACTTAGGTGTAGAGCCAAAGAAAAGCTTCCTTTTCACCCTCTGAAAGTTCCCTGAAAATGAACTGACAAAAGATAGATTAATAGGAGAAAAGGCATACAGTTTTATTTATTGTTCGTAGCACAGGAAATTGTAGGAGAGTGATTATCCAAATAATCATTATCCAACTGATTATCCAAATAACTCTGATGAGGTCTGATGCTGCATACCCTTCTCATAGCTGAAGGAGACTTGGGAGGCAAGGGGGGTGGGTAATAAAAGTAAGTGATTTTCAGGGGAAATGAATGAGCCCAAAGAACAATGACCTGAGACAAAGTTCCTCTGAGCTCTGGGGGAGGTGCTTGGAAAGTGAGAGGTGGAACACTGTGAAGAAAGTTTGTACTGTTATGCAGATTGAGTTCCCCAGGTAATCTCTAGGAGCTGCCCTCAAAAGAATAGATGAAAAAAATATTATTTTTGAGTAGGGTCTGGCTCTGTCACCCAGGCTGGAGTGCAGTGGCGCCATCAAAGCTCACCACAGCCTTGAACTGGTGGGCGTAAGGGATACTCCCACCTCAGCCTCCTAGGTAGCTAGGACTACTGGCTCATGCCGCCATGTTTGGCCAGTGTTTATTTTTTGCATTGTATATTAAATATATTAACTATTAAATATGAAATGTCCAATTTCAAATCAAAAATGTAGTTTATTATATCTCAAACAAGAAGCAGTACAATTAATCAAAGTATGTGCCTAAACTATCAACACAGTATTGCCTTCTTAACTGTAGCTTGTTTATGCTAGCAGAGGAGAAGCTTGGAGAGCGAGTGGCGATGAAATTGCAAAAGGTGTTTTCCACACTTTGTTGAGAATTGAATATTTTTCCTTGCAAGAAGTGGTCCAAAGCCTGGTAGTCAGTTGGTACAAGGTCTGGTGAATACAGATGGATGACAGAGAGTTTCCAAGTCCAGCCTCTGTGGTTTGAGCAGTGCTGTTTGTATGACATGTGGTTGAGTGTTGTCTTGCAAGAGGATTGGCCTGTCTATCTTGACCAGTCTTGGCTGTTTAATTGCAAACATCCTCATCATTTTGTCCAATTGGTTGCAGTAGACATCTGCTGTAATTGATTGACCAGGTTTCATGAAGCTGTGGTAGATAATACCAATGCTGGACCACCAAGCAGACACTATTAGTTTTTTTTTGATGAATATTCAGTTTTGAAGGGTGTTTTGGTACTTCATCTTTACCTAACCATTGTACCAAACACTTGTGATTGTCAAAAAGAATCTATTTTTCATCACACATCGCAATGCAGTGTAGAAATGGTTTGCCTTTATGTTGTGACAGCAAAGAAAGGCAAGCTTTGAGAGGATTTCTCTTCTGACGCTCACTTAATTCACGCAGAACCCGTCTGTCCATCTTCTTTACCTTGGTGATTTGTTTCAAATGGCCCAATATTTTTGGAAGAGTAACATCAAACCTTGCTGCTAATTCATGCATAGATTGAGATGGATTCGCTTCCACTACAGATTTCAGCTCATTATTATCCACCTTGGTCTCAGGTTACCCACATGGCTCATTTGTAAGATGAAAATCACCAGAATGGAGCTTCTCAAACCACTGACATACTGTATTTTCATTAGCCACATCCTTCCCAAACACTTCTTGATATTTTGAGTGTTTGCGCTGCATTGGTTCCACAATGGAACTCATATTCGAAAATAACACAAATTTTTTACTTATCCGTGGTTCCACCAAAATTTGCTCTGAAAAAGAATTTTGACAAGCCAAAATGTGCTTTTGAAAGACTGAGGATGTACCTTCACAATAAAAATAAAACAAGAAGTGTCAAAGTGAGATGTCGAAGATATCAGTTGTCAAACTCAGTACTTAAGGAAACCAGACATTTGATACCGAATAACCTAATACGTAGTCTCGCTATGTTGCCCAGGCTGGTTTTTTGAGCTTGAGGACCACTCCCAGTCGCCTTTCTTCTCCAGTGGTTAATCTTTCCCAGTTCTTTGATGAGATTCTTAGGGAGAGGGCTTTAAGACCATTACATTTCTTTTGAAAATGAATTTCTTTTGGAAAGAAGTTTTCTTAGTCAAAGAAATTCCAGAGACAGAGAATCCTTCCCATGCTTCCAGAAACAGGATCAAAGAGGTAGGGAGCCTGGGGAAGGTCAGAGAGACCTTGAGGCTGCTGCTTTAATTCAGCATGTCAAAGCGCTACTATATTTTTGGGATATTCTTCTGAGCCGCCCCAACATTGGCATAAATTCTCTTCCTTAATCCTAATGACAATCTTGGAAGTTTTCTTTATTTTTTCATCATTTTGTCATTTGTTCTTTGAATAGATGTTTACTAAGCATCATCTGCCAGTCATTTTGTTTCTGATACTTCCCGGAATCCTTGATATATCATAGAAGTGAAGAAAATATTTGAATGAATGGAAGATACAGATCTCAAGCTACCTTTATTTTGAATCCAAGCAGGCAAAACAAAAAGTATTGACTTTTGGAATTTTTCTTTATTTGAAATTAGTTTTTGTTTTTTTTTTTTGAGACAGAGTCTCACTCTGTTGCCCAGGCTAGAGTGAGTGCCGTGGCGTCAGTCTAGCTCACAGCAACCTCAAACTCCTGGGCTTAAGTGATCCTTCTGCCTCAGACTCCCGGGTAGCTGGGGCTACAGGCATGCACCACCATGCCCCACTAATTTTTTCTATATATTTTTAGTTGGCCAATTAATTTCTCTCTATTTTTAATAGAGATGAGGTCTCGCTCTTGCTCAGGCTGGTTTCGAACTCCTGACCTTGAGTGATCCGCCCGCCTCGGCCTCCCAGAGTGCTAGGATTACAGTTGAAATTAGTTTTGAGTTAGAAAGGCCCTGCTTCCTTAGATTGGACCAAGTATCTCTCATTATTTTGAATAGACCTGTGATTCTTTCTGGTTTAGTGGGTGTCTTTACATGGCTTGCATCATAGATAAGACTGAGATTGTGAAAAGTAATATTCTTATTTTAATATAGCTATTCTAGTAGTTGTAAGCTACTAGAATAGCTATAAGTGGTATAGCTACAACTTGTATAGTTGTAGTTGCAAGTTGTATAGTTGTATAGCTACAACCAGTAAGTTGTAATTAAAAGTCCCTCTACCCCATACCTAAAATAGCTCCGTTTAAGTTTTATGTATTGGGCCTCTTGTAAGATTTCATTTAAGAACAAGATTCCAGCTGTTTAAAAGAAAAGAAAAACACTTTAAAATCACTAAATAATCTTTAAGATTTCTTCTTTTTCCCCTTCTACACTATTTCCTCAAAAATCTGTTGTTCTGGGATGGTTCTGAATATGAATTTTCAATTAGAATTTTTCTAGAAATTTAAATTATATGATATATTCTTTTATATTTTATCAACACATTACAAGTAGATGAATTATATATAAAGGATTTTAGTGTTTACAAGTAATTGTATGAGTACATTTTGTATGGTAAAGGGTAATTCATGGAAATACATCATGAGACAGGATGAGGTTATAGAAAAATCCTCATCACATTACTAAGAAAAAACTAATCCTAGTGAAATGAGTAAAGTTTTAAAACCTGTTTTAATTATGGAACTATGGACTTGGAACTCAAGCAACGTATTACTTTGTGAATGTTTAACATTATCTTTTGACTTTGCATTTAATTTTTAATAATCTATTGTAGTTCCTTTCCCTGTTGAATCATCACTTTCTTTTGATTGTTTCATTATTAATTATACTTTATTATTGAAAACTGTTTCAAAAACAGAAATATATTCTAATGTCTATTGTCCCTATTAAGTGATTAATTCCTTTTGTCTCTATTAAGAGACTAATTCGTTGAACAAATTTTATTGTGTGCCTGCCATGCCTGAGGCATTGTTTTAGCTACTAGAGCTGTAATAATGAACAAGATGAAGTTTCTGTCTACATTCTAATGGCAGAAGTAGACAACAAACAGATAGATGAAATCATGTCTCATAGTGATAAGTCCTAAGAAGGAAAATAAAGCAGAGTAAACGGGTAGAGTATGATAGAAGCTGATATTTTCAATATGGTGACCAAGAAAGGCCAATCTGAAAGGTTATATTTGAGCAGAAATCTGAAGGCAGTTATGCCAGTATCTGAGGAAAAAGTAATTTCAGTCTGAGGTAATAGCAACTATAAAAATCTTTAGGTGGGAATGTATATTGTTATGTTCAAAGAACAGCACAGGCCAGCACTGTGGCTTGTGCCTGTAATCCTAGCGCTCTGGGAGGTTGAGGCGGGTGGATCGTTTGAGCTCAGGAATGCGAGACCCGTGAGACTCTGTCTCTACTAAAAATAGAAAGAAATTAGCTGGACAACTAAATATATATAGAAAAAATTAGCCAGGCATGGTGGCGCATGCCTGTAGTCCCAGCTACTCGGGAGGCTGAGGCAGAAGGATTGCTTGAGCCCAGGAATTTGCGGTTGCTATGAGCTAGGCTGGTGCCATGGCACTCTAGCCCAGGCAACAGAGTGAGACTCTGTCCTAAAAAAAAAAAAAGGAACAGCACAAATGTTGTATGGTAAGGGGTAGAAAGAAGAATATGGTAGATGAGGGCAAAGAAGCAAGACCTTCTAGGCCATGGTCAGGAGATGTGATTTTATTTAGGTGTATATGTTTTTTTAATTCGAGAATTTTGATTAGGGGAGGGATATGATTATATTTAAAAGGATTACTCTAGCTGCTGTGTGGAGAAAACACATTAGGGTGGGACAAAGGTGAAAGCAGAGACCAAAATAGAAGGTTAGTATAATAGCCCCAGCTGGAGATGATGGTAGCTTGGGTTAGGGCATTAGCAGTTGGAGATGTGAAAAGTGGTTGGATTCGGGAAATATTTTGAAGGTAGCTGGCAAGATTTGCTAATAGAGCAGATAGGTGAGACCCAAAAAAAAAAAAAAAAAAGGCAGAAGGTAGAGACAATTCTGAAACCTTTGGGCTGAAGAATTGGGTGAGTGATGGTGCCAATAAGGTAGTAACTAAATAGTGAAGGAGTAAGTTTGGACAAAATTTTGGGTTTGTATGGTATGATATGGTTTGGTCTGAAAACTTAGCCCTGAGGCACAAGTTAGTATTTCAAGAAAAGAAACCAACCAAAGAAACTAAGAAGGTCCTGTTACTGAGACAAAAGAAAACTGTAAGAGTATAGTGTCCCAGAAGCCAAATGAAGATGTGGAAGGAAAGAGTGACCTGTATTAAGTGCTGAAGGCACTTATCAATGGGCTAATTGGCTAGCATATTGGTAGACAAAAATTGCGTAGAATCCTTCCTAGAAAACAAAAACTTGATACAAATTAACATTAATTTTAAAAACACTTTGAATTAGAAAACAGTTCAAAACTATAAATTAAGAATGATAGTTTTAACTTTCATAATTAATTACCTTTAAAATTTACTGCCCAATGTTTTAGGAAGATTAAACATTTTTAACTTGTTTTAAATGTAAAGTACTTACAGTTAACTTTCTGTTTCTGAAGGCCTGATTTAAGCATTTCTTTGCCTAGCACCAGTCTATAATAGTCTAGTTTCTGTATCTTAATCTTAGCATATACATGGCTAAACATCCTAGGCATGTAAAATTTGGTATGACCAATCTTAATTATAGCTAATGTAAAAATACTTTTGTCGATGTGAATGCTATATATGTTAACAGAGGATATTTAATAATACGTTTAGAATAGTGTTTGTAGAAATTAGTAAATTAGAATAGTTTTTTCTATGCTGAATTAAAAATTCTAGATGAAAAGTAAGGCTTTTCATGTAAGTACTGAAATTTATTAAAAATTTCATTTGAACTCAGTTTACTATCTGTACACCTACTTTTCACAATTTTTTTTTTTTGGTTTAAATGATAGTTTTATTAAGACTAATAATAAACAAAAGAAACAGATATAATGCATTTTAAATTCAGCTTTCCATGCCAGGATGAAGAATTTTTTTAAAACTTTTTTAAAACTTGTGAAAAGTACACAATTTGAAAAAATTGTGAAAAGTATACAATTTGAAAAAATTTTGAAAATTACACAATTTTTTAAAAAGTTTTTAAAAAATTCTTCATCTTATAAATAGTCATGATAACATTAAAGTTGGAGAAATATGTATGAAACATCTTTTTGTTTCCATTTCAAGAGATTAATTTCTTTGCTGTCTTATTCTCTGTTACTGAATTTTTTGAAAGTAGATTAAAGGTACAAGAGATTCTGAACTCAGATTATATTTAATATTGAATGTTTAGAGTAAATATCTTGTTTTGTTGTATCTTGTTATTTTTCTACTCAGCTGTGTTAAACCAGTAGACTCCTTGTGTATTTATATATTTATCTCTTTCATATGATAACTCCATAAAAATAAAAATTTCTAAGAATGTTCATTTCTTTTGTCAGATATTACCATGTCTCTTTGACTGATATTCTGTTAAGACTCAATAAAAGTTTTCCAAGATATTTTTAGGGACCCATATATTGAGCTATATCTGGATGCTACTGTTTTTAGTAAAATGCAAACAAAATAAAATTTTGAGCTTGTAGCATTTAAAAATGTGTTATTTTCACATATTTTAATTGAGTCTTTCGATTTATGAGTAGCCCCTTAGAAACATGAGCAAAAGAAGTTTCCATTTTTATTTAAAAAATTATCTTATAGTTCTCAACCCTAGTTGTACACATTTAGAATCACTCTGAGAACCTCTTTAAAAAAACTGATTCTGGGGGCCCAAATCTAATGATTCCAATTCAGTTTACCTGATATAGAGCCCAAATATTTTTTAAAAAATTTTGTCAGATGATTTTAATATTCAGCCAGTTATAGAACCATTGTGCTAAAGTCATAACTCCCAGTATCACTATCTGAATAAAGATGGGAAATTTTATTTAGATATAGTAATATTTTAGCTATGGAATATAATAGTAAACTTACAGATATTTGGAATGTTTTTTCCAGTTTTTTGTCCAGATTGTTAACATTTTTTAGATATTGCTTAAGCACTTACCTTAGTTTATTCTTGTCTTAATTCCTGGTTTATATTAGATTCAGAGACTTTGCTGCAAATTTGAGTGTATTTGTCTAAACATGGATTTTACATAATTTCAGCTTTTCTTCTATGTAAGCATTGGAACAGTCATTTTAAAACTTTTTTTTTGAGACAGTCTTATTCTGTTGCCCGGGTGAGTGCTGTGGCGTCAGCCTAGCTCACAGCAACCTTAAACTCCTGGGCTCAAGCAATCCTCTTGCTTCAGACTCTCAAGTAGCTGAAACTATAGGCCTATGCCACCATGCCCAGATAATTATTTGTGTTTTTAATAGAGACAGGTCTCACTCTTGCTGAGGCTGGTCTCAACTCCTGAGATCAAGCTATCCTCCCGCCTCAGCCTCCCAGAGTGCTAGGATTACAAGTGTGAGCCACCGTGCCCAGCCTTAAAATTATTTTTTGCAGCTGGCAAATTTATTTTCTCTCAAATGAGTTGGCAATCAGTGATGATATTCCTTAGAGTCAACTGGCTAATAGAAAATTTTAGAGAGGTCTTGAGGAGTTCCAGCAGGGTATTTCCTTTTCATTACTAACTTGCTGCTATAGGCTATACATAATGTAAATGGAATTTCAAAGTGTTGTGCAAAGTTTCCACATTACTAAACCTTGTTCCCTGTTTCTTGGTTCTGATTTTCCTTTTAAAAAAGGTCACAGATAGCTACAAGTTAGAATTTGTAAGCAAAAATTGGAGTGAAAAATGACAGTGAAGCTTCACTTCCACTTTTGACAGTGTTTATAATTTGTAACTAATGTCACAGTTACCCTTATGTATAGGCAATAATGTTTGTTATACCAATGCATATTTCTCACAGGGATGTGCTATGATATTTTTCAAGCCACAACAACTATACATTAATATGATATAATAGTGTCAGCAGTTCATGTAAAAGAGAACTGGAAGTTCAAGATGTCTAAAAACATATTGTGTGATAAATGTTTGGGATGACTACATAAATAAACGTACACGACCCTGTAACAAGCATGGGCCCTGAAATCAGCAAACCTGGATATTGCTTCACTATAGTTCTGCTGTAATGCAATATATCTGCTCCTCAAAATCAGTATACTATGCAGAAATCACACAATGAAAACCACAGGACTTACGACAAAATGAGATTATGGCACATTACTGAAAAACTTGTCAGTGATAACTGAAAAGATCATAAATGCAGTACAATTGGCACTTTATATTGAATAAGGTCTGAATTCCTTTGCAAAAGTGGAAAGGGTTGCAACTTGTGAGTTGTAGAGTGATAGAAAGAGGGTTATTTGAAATCAAAATCAGAAGGAAAGTTGTAATACCAGATGTGAATGAATGAGTGTCAGTCACAACTCACATGTGAACTGAGGTGAACTGAGATAGCTGGTAGATGTTTCAGGTGTGTACTTTTGGTATATTCCCATATGGCTGAGTTCAATTGGTTCAGTTTTCTGCATTCACCTCATGTTTCTTATGGATGAAATCACTCATAAGCAAATATGAAATTTGAATTATGCTCACATTGTTCCCTAATATATCAGTTGGGTTGGAAAAAATTACATTTTCAAAATAGGTGTTATAACAGAACTAATTATACTGTCTGGTGAACTTTGGCACATTGCTTAACCTCTCAGAGTTTTGATTTTCTTGTATGTAAAATATGGATAGTAGTATTGACCATATATGGGTTTGGGGAGGATTAAATGAATATATACAGACAAGTTTATAATAGAATATGGTATATATTTGTAAAAGTGAAACAATTTCCTATAACCTCTATTTAGAAGTTGTCCCATCTGGAGAAATTCAAAATGTAAAAATATATGGTTTTGTGATTTTTATTTCTCTAGGTAGACATAGATGTTACATGTATAGATTCAGCCTTTTATAAATAATTTAAACCTGTGCCTGTAATTCATTTAGTTGCTATCAGCAGTAATGTCTTGCTTTACCTATGGGTACATGATAAAAATATATTGAGAAAGCATGTGATTGTTGCTTAATTTTTTATATAATGATAGATTTCTTTACTAAAATAGTATAATTATTTAACTGCTAGCTGACACAGTTTCTTTCATCTTCCTTTCCTTTTCCCCTTACTTTCATTGTCTTAATGTTTCGTTGTTAGTATTACTATAATAGAATCAAATTCCTCTGCCTTCCGCCCCTTTTCCTGTCCCTAGAACTAAGATGTGCCTTCTACCTCCATTGCCCCGGTTCATCCATCTTCCATACCACTGCCTAAATGACAAAGTGATCAGGACATTTCCTTGCTCAGAATTTTCTCCTTACGTCCCAGCCATCTCCTCCTATTACACCATGCATGACAACCATACCGGATGATCTAGTTTTTGCCTGTGTTGCTGGAGATGTCTGGAATATGTCTGTCTGGTCCACTCTCATCCACCCTTCCTTTATGTGTATACCTTCTGCAATAGTAGTTACACAATATATTAATCTTTTTCTACATTTATGGCCTCACTGAAGTCTAAGCCCTTTGTGTTCAGAGATTTTATATTTTCTTATTCTCCCTTGGGTCTAGCATGTACTAGATGTGTAATTAATGTTAGGGGAATGAATGGAGGAAGGAAAGAAGGAACAATGAGCAAAATGTAGATCAAAATTTTTAAAAGAATTGAACACCTAGGTTCAGTGTTAATGAATTAGTCACTTCAGCTTTTATCATTCATTGTTTAACTTCAGATTTCTTTTCGTTTTCTAAAACCAGGGCAAAGTATTTTAAATATCTCAGTAGTCTAATGTAGTGGTTAAAAGCTCAGTTTCTGAAGCTAGACTTAGACTGCCTTGATTAGATTCTTTGCTCAGCCACTTATTAATTTGGTGAACTTAGGCAATTTATAAAAATTTTAAAAGTTCAAAAGAAAAACGACTCATCCCATACCAGGGAACCATAATAATATTAATGCAGCTGACTTCTCACTTAAAAAACAAACAAACAAACAAACAAAAAACAATGAAGGCAAGAAGCAATGGAATATGTTCAAAGTACTAAAAGAAAAAAAAGTCAACTAATAATTCTATATATAGAAAAGCCCTTTTAAAAAAAAATGAAAGAGAAACAAAGACATTACAAGATAAAAAATGAGAAAAGATTTGAATGTGTCCCCCAAAATTCATGTATTGGAAACTTAATTCCCAATGCAACCATATTGGGAGATTAGGCCTAATAGGGAGTGATTAGTTCATGAAGGCTCTGCCCTTGTGAATGGATTAATATTGTTATCATGGGAGTGGGTTAGTTATCAGGAGAGTGGTCATGTTATAAAAGGGAATTTGGTCCCCCCTTGCTATCTCACACTCTCTTGCCCTTCTGCCTTGTGTGATAGGATGATGCAGCAAGTAAGCCATTGCTAGATTCCAGCATCTTAACCTTGGACTTCTCAGTCACCAGAACTGTAAGAAATAAATCTCTGTTCTTTATAAATTACGCAGTCTCGGGTATTCTGTTATAGAAACATGAAACTGACTAAGACAGGCGCTAATCCCATTCATGAAATTACCTCCCAAAGACCTCATCTGCTAATATCCTCACATTGGGGGTTTGGAATTCAGCATATGAATTTTGAGCTGGGGGGTTGCAAATATTCAGCCCATTGCACTGCTAATCTTTTGTTTTCCTGAAAACCCCTACTAATTTAGGCTGGCAGAGGTATTGGCCATTCCTATTCATGAGCTACTAATCTCACCACTTTAACTGACAACACTTTAAATAAAGTGATTCTCTCTTTGGCATTAGCAGCAAAATTTTCAGTTATGACATCCTTCCTTGTCCTGGTTGAACTACCTTATATATACATCTGGGAGATTGTCAGAAGTTCCAGAGAAAACCTCTACAAATGTGTGCTATTCTTACCTCAAGTTCAGTGGTTTTCATGAATAACCACTTCTCAGTTTGTTGTAAGCCTATAGTTGATTTTCTGAGTGCTGAAATGGTTGTATTGGACAGTTTTGTCAAGCTTTCTATTTTCAGGAAATGGCAAAAGATTTGCTGTCTTCCCATCACGCAGGAATGGATCTGCTTCAGCATTTTAACTAAGAATCTAATACAGTTTATTTCCTGACCTAAAATGATTCAAATATGAAAGATAATTAGAAGTTCAGGCTTGCTTGGCTATCCCCTCCCGTTCCCTAAATATTGAAAGAACATTTCTACTGGGGAATGAAAGGACTTGATTGATTCATATTTCAAAATACTTTTCCAAAGATAGGGCTGCAAGAAACTGAATATCTTGGTTGGAGATCTGAACAAGTGGTTTGGAGTGTTAGAAATGAACTTTGGCTGGGCATGGTGGCTCATGCCTGTAATCTTAGCACTTTGGGAGGCCAAAGCAGGAGGATCACTTGAGGACAGGAGTTAAAGACCAGCCTGAGCAACAAAGCAAGACCCCCATCTCTACAAAAGATTTTAAAAATTAGCTAGGTGTGGTGGCACGTGCCTGTAGTCCTAGCTACTTGAGAGGCTGAGGCAGGAGAATTGCTTGAGCCCAGGAGTTTGAGGTTGCAGTGAGCTATGATGATGGCACTGCACTCTAGTGTGGACAACAAGAGCAAGACCCTGTCTCAAACAAAAGCAAAAACAAACTTTGTGTAGAGTGATATATTCCTCAAGTTGAGAACTTTGATAATGCCACCTCATTTTTAGTGTGTCTTAACCAGGCTCAGTAATTAAATAGAATTGGGCAGAAAGAAAGTAGGTCATGGTTATAACTGTTAATTTTTTTTGTGTGTGTGTATATGTATGTTTGCTTTTAAAAGATTACTCTCTTTTACCCCTTTATTATTCTATTCATGGGCGGCAATATTTGTACTGGTTAAGAGCTCAGGATGTGTACTCAGACAGACCTAGATTCAAACAATACCTTTGTGTTCTTGCATAAATCATGTGATCTCTGTGAATCTCAGTTTTCTTTTTTTGTAAAGGAAGTGATGATAATAATAGTACCACCTCATATACATGCTATAGAAATAGATCATTTCTATTATTATTATAGTTCTATTAATTTCTAGACCAACACTTCTCTAGGCAACCAGTGATGAATCATTTTGCGAAGTAAAAAAAAATTCTATAAAAATCACTTAACTAAATTTACCTTCATAAATTCAGATACATTGTTTTCCATTGGGTTCTTCTAAAGCATAATACACTGGCATATTTGGGTATATTTTTTCCCCATGAATAATCACCAGTAAAAATGATGAAATGATAATCTGCTAAGCCTTTTGTAGAATAAATACTAAAAATTACAATCAAAATTTAACATAATTTCTGATAATATAATATGGAAAATGCATTGATCTCTGTAAAGGTCCAATGGTCAAAGAAAAATGTAAGCCAGCAAAAAGAGATTTTCTATTCTATCCTGTCATTTATTTTGTTGGCTGGGCTTTGGACTAGGGTGGCTATCATGCAGTAGGGAAAATGTTTAAACATAGATTTAAAGTCATCCTTTGCAGCAATTTTGAAAGGGAAAATAGAACTGAAAAAGGCCATATTATTCTCTGTGAGACTATTTTATGTGTTGTGGTTGAGGAGAAGTTTGCAAATAGCCTGAAGAAGCAAAACTTTCATCCCCTCAGTTTGGAGTGCTTCCAGAGAATGCAGAGATATAATTTTAGAGGAGATTTGGAATTGCCAATACTTGGGGCAGCAAAATACAGTAGTTCCCTCTTATTTTTGGCTTTGCTTCCCACAGTTTTCAATATTCATGATAAACTGCAGTCTGAAAATATTAAATAAATGGAAAATGTCAGAAATAAACAGTTCATTAGTTCTGTACTGTTCTATTTGTATCGTTATTCTGTTTTATTATTAGTTCTTAATCTCTCATGTGGCTAATTTATACATTAAACTTTGTCATAGGTATGTATTTACAGGAAAATAACATAGTATATGCAGGGTTTGGTACTGTCTGTGGTTTCAGGCATCCTCTGGGGGCTTGAAATGGATCCCCCATGAATAAGGAGGGACTGTAAACCCAACATTTTTCAAACCAGCCTGAAATGTCTTGGTCAATAAAATTATAATGAAATAATGTTTAAGCTGTAATTTACCTGTTCTTCTCTGTTCACATTGTGTTTTGGGAATAATATTTTTTATGATTAGCTAAATTATAATAGTTAAAAGTAAAGCATTAAAAATATTAGATTTTCTTCTTTTTCCATATTCTTACATTGAAATGTAGGCCTTCCATCAATCTGAAGGTATTTTTATGTATGATACAAAATAGAGGGCTAACTCCCTCCCCCAAATTGCTAGTGATTTTTTAATACCACTAATTGAATAATCCATTCTTTCCTCATTGATTTGAGATGCCATGTATCATGCTTACGTAGAATATAGTTTTGTTGTTATATTCTATTTTGTTTCATTCATTTGTTCATTTATTGAGCAAATATGTCTTGAGTACCTAGTATGTATTGGACAATATGTTATAAAGTTAGGAATACCCTAATAGGGGAGATAGCCATAAATGAATGCTGTACATCATGTAAAATTGCTACTTTTTTAATAAGTGTTACAAAGCAGGTGTCCTTAATGCTGTGATAGTTTACTGCAAAGCATGTGTCTGTTCCTCAATATTACTCTCTAAAATACAATTTATTTTGATGTCTTATAAGATGGTATACTCCTCATAGTTCTTTTTCAGTTTCTTTGCTAGTTTTATGCATTTACTCCTCCAGATTAGTTTTAAAATCTATATTTATGCCTGATGAGACTGTATTAAATTTATGCATTAGCTTTGTGATAATAAGTATCTTTATAATAATGAATCTTTTTATATAGAAGTGTGGTATTTTTTGTTTAGTAAAGTTTCTTCACATAGTGCTTATACATTTCTTGGAAAGTTGCTAGTTGCTATTGTGGATGAATTTTTTTTTTCTGTATACTTTGTAATTGTTCATTGATGATAAGTAAGAAAGCTATAGTTTTTGGTTATTTATGTATCTGTCCTCGTTTCTAGTCCTAAATTCCTTTTATTAGTGACACTTATCAGTTGACTCATATTCTTTCTCCCGTAAAGTAGAATAATTTATCGCATGACAATTATAAATTATTGACAGTTTTGTCTCACTTATTTTTTATAAGTCATATTGTATTGATTAGAACCTCTTGTTATGATGGCTAATAGTAGTGGTAGTAGCAGGCATCTGTGTCTTGTTTTGATTTTAATGGAAACGTTGCTATGGTTCACTGTTAAATACTGTCAGCTATGTGTTTCTGATGATTTACTGGGTAAAAGAAGGCTTTTTAAAATATGTGGAATTTTATTGTCTGTTCTTTCTATATCTATTAAAATGATGTGGTAGAAACAAAGCCATGTGCTCACTAAACCTTTTTATTTTCTTCCTTAGCACCCAACACAGTTTCCCAGACTCCTCTGCTTTTAGATTGGACCAAGTGCTTGAATTCTAGTCTGTGGAATGTGGGTAGAAGTGATCCAGGTCACCTCCAGGCCTGGCCCCTAAAACATCCTTTGTCATCCTCCATGCTTTTTCTTGTCTCCCTTCCCCCACCCCCATTCTTAGGCTGGATGTTAACTCTCAGGGTGATCTCAGGAGCTACCCTGTTGATGTTTTGAGTCTCTGTGTACCTGAGTTGCTACATCAGACAGAACCCCTGTTTTGTCCTACCTCCAATGTGCTTTGAACAAGACAAACTTAGATTCTGGGATTGATTGTATCACCTGCTAGCATTAATTCCCAGACCTACATTCCTGGTGCTTTTTACGTGGTCCTCATCTATTTTCTTTCTGAAATTAAGGGGCTTTGCTGCCAGCAGTCTTTCTTTTTCCACCTCTGTCATAGAAAAAAGTTACTTTATTATTTAGAAGACATAGAATTCTTTGTTATTTTCTTTGTGTCATTGAAAATTTCATTTTTCGATGTTGCTCTTAACTGTAAGTACCAAAATGAATTTTCAGAGGAATATTTTAGAAAACATCTGTGTCAGCTGTGGCAGATATTTTCAGTGGAAAGTAAATTGACTTAACTCTTCTAAAATATAATGTTTTGAGAAATAAACACTTTTTGGGGGTAAAATGTAATTTTTGGTCTTTTTTAACTTAATTTTTTGTTTTTCTTCCCTAGTGGCTTTCCATTAGCTAAAAAATGTAATTTTTTAAATTCAGTGTTGTCTGTCCTCAAATGGGGGTACTTGTCATAATGGTGGAAGTTTATTTTTGTAGAGCCCTCAGCAGGTTACAAAGCAGTTTGAACTTTTTATACAAGTCCTGTAAGATAGGCAGGCTGGGTGGTTGGTTGGTTTGTCAATGAGAAAACTAAGGCTTAGGCATTTAATAAATATTGTTATTCATTTATTAATGGAAATCACCTGAAAAGTAGTAATCGAAAGAGTAGTGTTCTTGTTTTAATTCTCATTCGGCAAATTATCTTGGCCTAGTCACTTTTACTTCTCTGACCTTTAATAACCTTTAATTACCACGACAAATAAAAAGATAACATATACCATCTCCCTCTCAAAAAACTATTGAGAGATATCATATCAGATGACTCAGAGCACTTTGTATTAATACTTTTTGACACATGAAATATATTATTACTAACAAAATTAGAATCAATAGGAGGGTAAAGCATGTAAAATATTAATAAAGAAACTATAGGAAAAACATCTGTTGGTTACCACATGTAACATCATAATAAACAGAAATGTTATCACACCCTGTGCTTAAGAAATAACATTTCATATTTCACTGCAGTTGAAACTTATTATAATTATTAGAAAGGTACTTTATCTTCACAGGTATTTGTGGTAAACTAATTTCTGTGACCAGCGTGTAGTGGTTATTTGAGTTTCCTATTCATTTATTCCAGTTTAGTTTTATGATTCAAATACCTAGATTGTTTCTTACTTTCAAAGTTAACTTTTTGAAAAAACAAAAAAGCTGTGAAATTTACAGAACTATTTGTGGTTTTTGCTTATATATAACAATTTGACTTTAATGGCTTTTTTTATCAGAACTGACATGTAGGATATTAATCTGTGTGTTTTTATTTTGACTGTGTTATTAGAAACCCATGTATACTTCAGGTATAGTGGTTACATCATACAGGCTTGGGAATATATTAAGTTATGCTGAATCCTAGATAAGATATGTTGTTAGAGAAAGAATAGATTCTTAATTCTTTATAGTCTGCAAAGTTTATTGTACTTTGTGAATTATGCATGAATCACATAGAATATTAAGGAAAGAAACTCATAAGATTTTTCTCTCTGTTGCCTTATTTTACTATACTACTTGGAAGGGTGAGGCATTAACTTTAAATCGTAATACTTTAAAACATAAAGCAAACTTCATTATAGTTTAGCCCAAGATCCCTCATTTACAGATGAGGAAACTGAGGTCTTTGCAGGCAGAGTGACCTCATCAGATCAGTGGAGATAGTGGAGATGATAGTATAACACTTGATCATATGAATTGGGTCATTCTTGTCATACCCAACTAAATCAGAGTCGAGGGAGCATGGGGAAAAAGCACTCAGAGTGCATTGCTCCAAGAATGTTCTTCTCTGCAAGCCTGACTGGTGAAACTGCCTGTTGTAATTTGAGACCAGTTTTATCTGTAGCTGCTGAAGACAATTTGCTGCAACTCTGCCAATGAACTTTCTTGAAAAGTAATATGTAACATATCTCTTTTTTATAAAATCTCTAACATTTTCCTTGTTCTTCAGACATACTGAAGACTGCCTAGTCTGCATGTATGCCCACAATTGCAATTCTTTCTTTTTATTTATTAACACACAAGGTCTTGCTTTGGCCTATGCTAGAGAACAGTGGCATGATCATAGCTCAGTGTAGCTTCTAACTCCTGGGCTCAAGGGAGCCTCCTGCTTCAGCCTCCTGAGTAGCTAGGAGTGCTTACAGGCATGCTCCACCATGCCCAGCTAATTTTTTACCAGGGTAGAGATACCCTTTTGCTATGCTCCCTGGGCTAATCTTGAAATCCTGGCGTCAGGTGATCCTTCTGCTTCGGCCTCCCAAAGTGCTGGGCTTACAGGCGTGAGCCACCACACTGGGCCTGCAATTCTTTCTTACCAAATTAAAAGTTAAATTTAGAGATTTATCTCTACATCTTTATTTTTATTTTTATTTAATACAATAGCAACAGTTTTGAGACGATACCTCAGATTCTTGATTCTTAGTTCACTGTTCTCTCATGATACTTACAACTCTTTTTTTTTTAACTTTCTTTTTTTTTCATATAAATATATTTCCACTACTGAGGCTCTTTGAAATTAAAAGGATAGAGATACTCTCAAATTACTACATATGAAATAATGCAGTAGGAAGTACAGGTACATGGGCCTACCATCCCAGCAGCTACAGAACTAGGCCACAAAAAGGTCAGAAATAAACTTGTACACAAATGTTCTTAGCAGCATTTATCATAATAACCAAAAAGTAGAAAACAATCCAAAGGTCCATCAGCTGAATTTTACTATAAATAAAACATCGTATATTCATACAGTAGAATATAAAAAAGAATGACATACACTGATAACATGTCACAACGTGGATGAACCTTGAAAACATTATGCTAAGTGAAAGAGACCAGATACAAAGCCCACATATTGTATAATTCCATTACAAAATATCCAGAATATGCAAATCTTTAGAGACAGAAAGTTGATTCGTGGTTACCTGGTTGGTACAGGGGGTGGGAGTGGGGTAACTGCTAATGGATAGGGGGTTTTGTTTGGAGGCAATGAAATGTTTAAAATTAGATGATGGTGATGGTTTCACAACTTGTGAATATACTAAAATCCACTGAACTGTACACTTTAAATGGGTGAGTTTTATGGTATATTAATTATATCTCAATAAAATTTTAAAAAATAATCTTTAGGATGCTCTCTGATCACTTCACTTGTCTTGGGCTACTTCACAAGTAGATATGTTTTACCAACGGTTACTCCATTCTTTACACTGTCTTTTTTTGTGTCTTGGGTCCTTTCCATTTATTTCTCATTTTTTTCCTATGGTCCATGCCATCCCTTCCTGATCCCATTCAGAATTCCCTCAAAAGAGAGTGTCTAATTGATTAATTGATTGAATTATTTTTAAATTTCCATCAGTAGTAGACATTTTCCCTTTCTGACGTATAATATTGATTTCCTGTGGTGGATTTTAATGATAGAAAGTTTCTTTTTTTTTATTTCAGAATATTATGGGAGTACAGATGTTTAGGTTGCGTGTATTGCTTTTCTTTGTGCAGTTTGGGGCAGTGTTACATATGCCCGTCACCCAGATAGTGTGCATTGTACTTGTTAAGTGTAAGAAAGTTTCTCTACTTAGGTTAGCGCAAAAGTAATTGCGGTTTTGGACCATGAATTTCAAGTCATTATAACTAGGCTCAGACACATCTTTATTAGTCAAAATAGGAACCATTACCATCAATGCCTTTTTGCCAACAAGAAATAAGTTTGTTTATTCCTGTAGGGTAAAAATCTGTGCTTTGTGATTCTGCAAACTCTTGGAAAGCACTTTGTGCATCTTGCTGGTTGTGGAAGCATTTTCCCTGCAAAAAGTTGTTGAGACGCTTGAAGAATTGGTAGTTGCTTGGCAAGAGGTCAGGTGAATGTGGCGGATGAGGCAAAACTTCACAGCCCAACTCATTCAACTTTTGAAGCATTGGCTATGCGACGTGGGTCGGGTGTTGTCATGGAGGATTGGGCCCTTTCTGTTGACCAATGCCAGCTGCAGGTATTGCAGTTTTTGATGCATCTCATCGATTTGCTGAGCATACTTCTCAGATGTAATGGTTTTGCTATGATTCAGAAAGCTGTAGTGGATCAGACCAGCAGCAGACCATCAAAGGGTGACCGTCACCTTTTTTTGGTTCAAGTTTGGCTTTGGGAAGGGCTTTGGAGCTGCTTCTTGGTCCAGCACTGAGCTGGTCATCGCAGATTGTCATAGAAAATGCACTTTTCCTCGCACATCTCAATCCGATCAAGAAATGGTTAGTTGTGTACAAAAAGAGAAGATGACATTTCAAAAGGACGATTTTTTGATTTTCGGTCAGCTCATGAGGCATTTATCGAGCTTTTTCACCTTTCCAATTTGCTTCAAATGGCAAACAACTATAGAATGGTCCACCTTGAGTTCTTGGCAACTTCTTGTGTAGTTGTAAGAGGATCAGTTTCAATGATTGCTCTCAATTGTTGATTGTGAACTTCTGATGGCCAGCTACTGCACTTCTCATCTTCAAGGCTCTCATCTCCTTTGCAAAACTTCTTTTTTTTTTTTAATTTATACATTTTATTATGTTATTCTTTTTTTTATTTCAGGAAAATATGAGAGTACAAACATTTTGGTTACATTTTATATCTTTGCCTCTCCCTAGCAAGGGTTAGAGGTATGCTCCCCTCCTTCACAATGCTGACCGCATCCCTCAGATGTGCATCTACCCCCCAGCCCCCGAATCCCTGGTGAACACCACCACCATGTGAGCACCGTAGTGTTAATCAGTCAGTACCAATTTGATGGCGAGCACATGTGGAGCCCATTCTTCCAATCTTGTGTCACCTCACTTCGGGTAAAGGGCTCAAGTGACAGTGAGCTAGCACCGCTCATATTATCCTTTGCAAAACTTCTTGAACCACTACTGCACTTCATGTTCATTAGCAGTTCCTGGGCCAAATGCATTGTTGATGTTGTGAGTTGTCTCTGCTGCTTTACGACCCATTTTGAACTCGAATAAGAAAATCACTCGCATTTGCTTTTTGTCTAACATCATTTCCATAGTCTAAAATAAACATAAAATAAACAGAAAGTATTAAGTCATTAGCCAAAAAACATAAAGTGAGAAATCCACATTAAAATGATGTATAACATAACCACATTTAAGAATGTATTCCAATATTAAACAACGAATGTCAACAATTCTAAAACCACAATTACTTTTGTACCAACCTAATATAATAAATTTATGACTGGTCTGAAGGTAGTGAGTTATCTCGATTGTTCACAGTTATAGATTAAACTGTTCTAATTCCCTGTTCTACTTTTCCCCCCTTCTCACTACTGTACTTGACTAGTTTTAAAAAATATAATAAAAAGAAAAATAAATTTATCAAAGTAAAAACATATATTGACTTATAGAAAATAATAAATAACAACCTAACTAGTACAAAAAACCAACACAGTTTGTGAAGAGGGTAGTCAAGTGGCTGACATTTGGTCCATACTAGTCTAGGACATGGTAAACTTTCAATAAATGTTCTTTAGTAGTTCAGTTCTCCTTATTGTAAAGATGAAATTACTGCTTAACTGTCTACACAAGGAAACCAAGAATTTGAAATGCAAGGCCACATAACTAAAAATTTGCTGAGCAAGGACTTGATTCCAGATCTTTAGTGTCCCATACTAAGCCTTTTTCATCATTGAGCACCATCGTCCAGATTGTCAAACTAAAATTTCCTTATCCACCAAAAATCCTGTTTAGAGTATACATCAGTAGAAGTATATTGTCTTTTACATAGCAGTTTTTATAACAATGCAAAGAGAATTAATTTGAAGGGCTTTGTCCAATGTAGTACTACGTCAGAGTCTTTGAGTAGAGGGTAATTTAAGTGAGCCCTATTAATATTTTTTTTTCTGTGAAAATTGATAATGCAGCTCCAATGCCCACATTCTAGTTATTTATGCATGCATAGGAAATGTTTATCTTTTCCTTTTTTCTAACTTTTGCTTACTGGAGAAGTTAATAAAATTATAAATTTGTCATAAATATGTAGTGAAATATCATAAAGAATCTTCTAATGGAAAACAACCATCTTTTATTTCTATAGACTGGACTCTTGTGAATGATTGTAATTTCTAAGACAGTTTGTTTCAGCTTATGAAATATTTCTTGTGACTTTTTCATTAAGAAAATTCATTTGATTTCCTTAGTCATACAAAGCCCAGTTGTAAGAATTGGACAAGCTGGTATGGCTGTGTTAATAGCTAACAAAGTAGACTTCAGGGTAAGAAATATTATCAGAAATAAAGAGGCGTATAATGATAAAAGGGTCAGTTCATCAAGAAGAAACAATAATGCTAAATATGTGTGAACCTAATAAAGAGGTTCAAAACACTCAAAGCAAAATTGACAAAGCAGAAAGAAGAAATTTAAAAATCTATATGATGATGATAAACACAATGTATCAATTTATGAAATGAATGTAAAGTAGAGCTTACAGGGCAATTTATAACTCCAAATGCTTGTATTAGAAAAGGTTGTAAATCAGTATTTCCTCTACCTTAAGATGATGGAAAATGTGCACATTGAACCAAAGTAAGCAAAAAAAAAAAAAAAAGGAAATAAAAAACAAGTGTAGCAATCAGTGAGATAAAAATTTGAGAACATCAAAAATTGATAACTCCCTAGCTAGATCAAGAAAACAACAAAATGGCTGGGCATGGTGGCTCATGCCTGTAATCAGTCCCATGAGTCTGGGATGCCAACGAAGAAGGATTGCTTGAGACTGGGAGTTTGAGACCAACCTGAGCAAGAGCAAGACCCTGTCTAAACAAAAAATAGAAATATTAGCTGGGCATGGTGGCATACTCCTGTAATCCTAGCTACTTGGAAAGCTGAGGCAGGAGGATCACTCCAGTCTAGGAGCTTAAGGCTGTAGTTAGCTGTGATGATGCCACTGCACTCTTGCTGGGAGACAGAGCAAGACCCTGTCTCAAAAATAACAACAACAACAACAACAACAAAAACCCCACTCCCCCCCAACAATATTACCACTACATACGTGAGAACACTGATGACTCTGGAATCTGAGTTTTAGTTTGAATCACAGCAGGCAATTTAACTGTATTTGTGGCCTTGGGCAAATTACTTAATCTCTTAGTGCTTCATTTTCCTTTATCTGTAAATGGAAGTAACAGTACTTACCTCATAGTATTGTTATGGGGATTAAATTATTTAATGATGTCAAGTGCCCAGGGAGAGTACTTGGCACAGAGAGTATGATGACAGTATATGTGTTTGTTATTATTTTTATTATTATCAAATAAAAACAAATTTTTTGAAGGAAAAACAACATTATTCAAGTCAGGTACAGAATGGAAGTCCGAATTTTTGAAGCCCATAATCTCTTTTATCATTGTAATTTTTTTAGGCAAATGTTTTCCCTGATCTCACAATCTCCCTTCCTCCTTTTTAAAGAAAGAACTAAATTACAGAGGTGTTTAAACATTAGCAATCAGTATGAAATCTTACAAAAATGCTTTGAGGTCAATAGGAAAAGATATATAATAGTGTTTTGCTCTATGCCTATTTCATCTTAATTTCCCTTTGTGGTAACTGTTATCTTTTATTTTAAATTACAGGCCCCTCCTTTAGAGAACAGGCATGCTCAATACCTTAAGCCTCTTACATCTCTGATGCTATCATTCATATCTTTTGGGGGGAACCTTTAATTATCAATCCTAGAACATGCTGTAAATCTTCATTAGGAAATTCCTTCTGAACTTTTGCTGAAAAGTAGTTACTGTGCACTGTGTGTATAACAGCTGTTTGCCTAAGTTTTTTAAAAAAATTGACCGTTTTAATTTGCTTTAAAAATATCCACTGGCACTGGTTCTCATTACAGATGTGTGGTTGTAACATTTCATTTTTTAAATGTGTATCCATCTCTTTTCATTTCTAAAGGAGTCCAAAGAAACCATCTAAAACCTTAAAAATAAACCACTAAACCTACAGTGTTTTTGGTTTTTAAAAATTCTCAAGGGAGGACATTTTTTATCTTGGACTTAAGCTTCATACAGGGTGGCCCATTTAAAAGAGGCCCTGTACACAGCCATATTATTAAATGGGCCACCCTGTAAATCAGGATTTTTTTCCCAATGGATATTCATTGCTTGCACACTTCTGAGTTTACTGCAAGTTTTCAGTTACTACTTGATAAGCTGCCTTGAAATTTAAATTGGTGCATCAAGGTGACAATGAAATGCACAAATCTGAGTTCAGAGACATACAGAAGCTTGTCAGTTCATATTTTTCGAGATCATATTTGGATCTCTTTGAAAATTTGGGCAACATTCTATGCGAATCTCCTTTTTCAAAACACGTTTTAAAAATAGATGAAATACAAATAAACTCAAAATGGAAACTTTTAATGTAAACAGTAATACAGCTTTGGATTTTGTTTTACTGGAAATCATTTTAAACATGAAAGATGTTCTTTTTGTTTAATTTAGGGTCAGTGGTTCTTAATGTTTTCAACCCAAAATTTCCAAGCACACATTATTCTTTTCAGTTACCAAAAAAAAAAACAAAAAAAACCTATGCTAGAAATGAAATTTTCCTTGGATCCATAGTCTGATGCAAGTTTTGCTGAAGCCCACCCCCAACATTTGCATGGCATAAGACAAGAATGGAAATGGAGTGCCAGGTACCATATGTCATTGTAAGTATCCCTGAAATCACAAATCAAAACAGGAAGAGAAGCAAGAGAATGGATACTTGGCACTGTTTGAAAATGGTACTTTGTAATGCAAGAATCTTTTGCATGCATGCTGTCTGAGAGGAAGATTTGAGAACCTAAGCATTTCTATCACTTAATCCTCCCCACTCTCCAGAGCGGTGTACATTTCCCGTGTCAGTAGGAACATACCCTGCAAACTGTCTTGGCATACTGATGTAGTTGCCTTTTGCTTTGAGAATTGTGTAGTTTTTCCCTAAGGCTTGTATGGTGTTGGTCATGAGAATGGGTATTTGGGGTTATGGGTCATGCTGTGCCAGTCAGTGATGAGTATTGATCTTTGTTGTGTTTATGATGTTGAGACTCTGGTTGGGGTAACCCTGTTAGTACATCGTAGGGTAATATTGTTAAAACCATATATAAGTAATTGATTGTAGAAATCTCAACTTCTGCTTTAAAAATCTATGGACTCTGTGTCTCCAAATTTGTACTTAGTATGCTTCTACCAATTTATTACTAAAAGGATTTTTTTATACATTTCTCCAACTCTAAGTAATTTTTGCCCAAACCAGTCTTTCTTATCTTAGAACATTATAGGTCATTATAGTCTTGGGAGTACAGTTAATGGCTTGATTTAGAACTTAATACTTTGTTTTGGTTCTACACGTTATAGAAAATAATACTTTGGGGAAAAAGGATTAGAAAAGATTCCAGATAAAGTATTTGTATAGATTGGAGGCCTGAGAAGGAAAAACAAACTAAGGAAGTTGTAACAGCTAAATATGGCTTAAATCAATCAGCTTCTTCTAGGTAAATGTAAAGAAACTCAAATTGAGTAAGTTCTCTTTAACATTCTTAGTAAACTCACATTTTCAGAGATGTTCTCTCAATACACAAAATAAAGGTAACAAATATCTTATAATTTGAGTTTTTCTTATTAGTCTTATAATACCCTACATTGTTATAATCTAAGTTAAATATATGATTCATATATTCTCTTAAAATAACAAAAAAGGCAATCTATGAACTCTTTGGTAGCCTTGGTGTTGCTGACTTTATTTTTTACTGAGTGTCTTTGACCCAATATAATGCCTCAATTGCTTGTTTTTCTTCTTTAATAACGTGAGGCTACAAACCTTTTAATGAAAATGTTAAAGCATAACTACTGTAAGAAAGAATCTTGGGTTAAGTATGCCCTTACTTGCTTTAAGAAAGATATGGTTTCTTTTATTCTTTAATGCAAAACTTCATCATGAAAAAGAAAAAAATTGACATGGACCTAAATGAATTTTTTCTGGTTGCTTATGTTCCCTCCATTTGTAAAGAAGGTGGTCTTAGTGGTGGTTACCTGGATTACTCAGGAAAACACTAGATACTATACGAACATTGAGGAAACCAGGACCCACTAGTTGAAGCAACTCATGTAATTCATTCAGGATATTTTCACCTGACACCCGGAGGCAACGGGATAGATAAAACATGTCTTTCCTTCTGCCTGTTAGTAGCCATCCACTAAGCCAAAGAACATTTGGTTTCAGGTAAGGTGAAAAAAAGATAAGGATTGACTTACTGGTTACCCATATCATATATAGAAAGTCAATTTAATTTTAATATGACAATTACTTTTAATGCATGGTTCATTTTATTTTGGACTTAATATTTTATTTGTTCATTAAATATGGACAAATGTTTGAGTACTCTAGTGACAGACTTACAAAGTGAAAAATATTTCTGCTACTTTGATATATTTGTGTATTAGTTTTGTGTATTAGTTTCCTAGGGCTTCTCTAACAAAGTACCAAAAACTGGGTGGCTTAAAAGAACAGAAACTTAACTGTCTACAGCTTAGGCAGTTAGACATCAAAAATCAAGGGCCATGTTCTCTGAAGGTAGTAGGGGAAAATCTCTCCTTGTCTCTTCTAGCTCTTCGTGCTTGCCAGCAATCCTTAGTGTTTCTTGGCTTTTAGATGCATCACCCCAATCACATTAGTGTCTTCTCCCTGTGTGTATTCACGTTGTCTTGCCTCTGTATGTGTCTGATATATCTGTCTCTCTGTGCAAATTTCCCCCATCTTTTTTTTTTTTTGAGACTGAGTCTCTGTTGCCTGGGCTAGAGTGCCATGGCATCAGCCTAGCTCACAGCGACTTCAAACTCCTGGGCTCAGGAAATCCACCTGCCTCAGTCTCTCAAGTAGCTGGGACTACAGGCACACACCACTACACCTAGCTAATTTTTTCTATGTTTAGTAGAGATGGGGGTGTCACTCTTGCTCGGGCTGGTCTCGAACTCCTCACCTCAAGCGATCCTCCAGCCTTGGCCTCCCAGAGTGCTAGGATTACAGGTGTGAGCCACCACGCCTGGCCAATTTCCCCTTTCTATAAGGACATCAGTCCTATTGGATTAGAGCCTACCCTAATGACCTTGTTTTAAATTCATTATCTATGTAAAGACTGTATTTCCAAATTAGGTCATATGCTGAGGTACTGGAGGGTTAAAATTTTTATGTATCTTTTTTGGAGGGACACAATTCAACCTATAACAGTTTGTTTTTAATTATTTTAAACATGAATGTATATTCAATATTTCAAAAATTGGTAAGCTGTACAGTACAGCTTAAAAAGAACCTGAAGCTTAATTGCTTGTTCTCTGCATGTTTTGACAAACTAGTGGGTTTTTTCCCAGAGTGGAACAATTTTCTTACATATGCTAATTAGATAGTAGCCATAATAAATGAGTTATCATCATCCTTAGGTCAACTCAAGCCCTGCCTCAAATATTCCTCCTTTGATTAAGTTTTTGATTTGTTCTAACTTGTCTTCTTCTGCCAAAAAGGGTGGGAAACCTGCAGCCTTCTGATTTCAAGATTGTTCTTTTTTAAGCATCAAAGGAGGCAAGAAAAGCTTCATTTTTCTCTGCTGCTCTCCTTTTAATAAAAGAATTTGTTCTGCAAAATTTGGATTCAGCCAAAGGCCACACTTAAGAACCTAGAAGGCCATGTCTTTAAAGTACATTGTCCTTTGATATCCACAGGGGATTGGTTCCAGGAGCCCCTGCATACACCAATATCCACAGATGCTCCATTCCCTGATATAAAATGGCATAGTTTCCTTGAGTTGCTTGGATATGTGTATTTATACTTTTATTAAATTTTGAAAATTAAAAAAAAAAGAACCTAGAAGGCCACATGTAGCCTTAAGGCTGCAGGTTCCCCAGCCCTGCCAGCGGTTGACAAACTATGGCTGGAGGGCCAGATCCATGTAGCTCTCTGTTTGGTACAGCCTGTGTAACCAAGAATGTTTTTAGATTTTTAAATGGTTGAAAAAAAAATCAAAAGAAGAATAGCATTTCATAAGATGTAACACTTAGGTAAAATTCAAATTTCAGTGACATTAATATAGTTTTATGGGAACATAGCCATGCTCATTCATTCATTTGTGAATTGTCAATGGCTGCTTTGGTACTACAGTGGCAGTTGTATAGTTGCAACAGAGATCTTATGGTCTACAAAGGTGAAAATGTTTATTTTGCTATTTGACTTTTTCTGGAAAATGTTTACTGACTCCTGAATTTTTTTCCCAATCTGTTAGGCTGCCTCACACATTTAAAAAAAAAAAAGAAAAAGAAGATAATATCTTACTTTGTAATTGTAGTAGTACAATTTTACAATTGTACTTAAAAATTATACAATTTTACAATTTAAAATTCACATCTTTAAAATTTTATAACTTTTTTTATTGGAACAGTACAATGTTATATTAGAGTGAAAAGTAGAATCTTTATTTAGTTATATGCTAATTTACCACTGTGCTATATACTGTTTATGGACTTCACAAGGACTTGGTGTTGTTTATGTATGTATTCCTCAGCCTTTAGGAGAGAACTTCCATCTTGGTGATGCTCAGTGAATTTTGTTAACGTGAATTAAATTTATATGTAAATGAAGATGTATATGTATGTATGTGGTGGACATTTTTAATCAGGAAACCCAATAAAGAAAATAGGGCTAAACAGATATCTTCTAATATGAATCTTCTTCAATACTCTCAATTTGTTTCTGTTTTAGAGAAATTAGAAACAAAATTAATAATTAGGGGTAGAAGCAACTCTCTTCTAGCTGTGCTGTTTTAATGATCTCTGTGGTGATTTAGTCTTAGGGATTAATTTTGTTATCAAGTCATTAGGATAAAGTTAGTTAACAAAATAAAATTAATGATTGTGGATTTAGCACCCTTTCAAAGTTCATTGTTTGTTTTCTAAGCAAATAGATTAAAAAGAGACATTTTAAACATCAATGTTTTATAGCAACCTTTTTTCTTATTCCAAAGGTGCTGTGAAATTGTTGTCAGGTTTTTTAGAGAAAAAGTGTAAAAGGACTTTATATAAAGTATGTGTGACTTTAAGAAAATTGAAGTTGTTATACTGTTGAACCAATATTTTTCTGTTATGAGTTACTTTTAAGTACTAAAAGTATTATAGACATCCTTATTACTTTTCTACTACCTTTGCAGTCCCCTGCCCTAATGCCCACCCCAAGTCTGGAATTATTGTGGGCCGTTGCATTTTAACAGCAAAATAAAGATGACACATATGTGAAAATATAGTTACAGTAAACAGATTAAGTTTGCTTTTTTTTTTTTTTTTTTTTGAGATAAGGTCTCACTTTGTCGCCTCTGCTAGAGTGCAGTGGTGTCATAGCTCACTGTAACCTCAAATTCCTGGGCTCAAGTGATCCTCCTGCCTAAGCCTCCTGAGTAGCTGGGACTGTAGGTGTGAGCCACCATGCCCAGCTAATTTTTCTATTTTTTGTAGAGACAGAGTCTTTCTCTTGTTCAGGCTGGTCTTGAACTCATGACTTCAAGCAATCCTCCCACCTCGGTCTCCCAAACTGCTGGGATTATAGGCTTGAGCCACTGGCCTGGCCTAATTTCACATTTTCTCTTATAAATTTAAAGCTTATGTATGTAGAAAATACAATTTCCTCATTCTTTATTTTTCTCTTTTATTTTTAAAAATGAAACCTCTCTTTCACTTCTTTCTTCACTTAGATTTTAAAAAACACATCTATAAGTAGAAATGAGCTCTGTGAATTTAGTGAAGAATCAAATAGAGCATTATGAATAATTTAATTTGAAATGTTAAATATTATTTTGAGTCATCCAGCTGTGCAAGATATACTCGGACAGTCACTTAAACATAATTTCATAGGTTTTTTAAATATTTGGAATGTAGGGAGAGCGGGAACTCCTGCAGCTGCCAGCTGCAGATTATATATCTAATATTCAAGTTCCTTCCCAGTATTAAAGAAGTCAAACTGTTTATGCTTGTTGGAATCTTGGAAACCTCTGGGTACCAGGGCATAGAGCATCACACTTTCCCTTTTCTCTCTCAGAACTGCGTGAAAGCATTCTTTCTATAAAGGCTAGGGGGAGATTCTCCAAGGTGTGTGAGATAGGTAATTTGTTCATAATAAAAGAAGTTTTCATTCTTACTCCTGTAAGTAACTGGAGGTTATTAGGGATCCTGGATTTAGGGAAGCCGTAGGGCTGAGAATTCTCTGAAATTTTTCTCTCTTTATTAGACCCTCTGTATATGGTATATGAATGGTATTGGTGTCTTTATGGTTCAAGGAAAATTTTACTCTGAATATAAATAATAGTTACATACCTAATCAGCCTGTTCTTAAGTATCAATTTTAATCTGTGTTTAATATCTGTATTATAATACATCTAGTATGTTGAGATTGACCCTATGCTTATTGTTCTAGTATTTCTGCAGTTTACTTTTACCAAGTTTTAGTTTTGGGAAATTTTTGCATTGTTTAGTAAAATGATTTCTGAACTTGGTCTCAGAACCCCAGGAATTTCTGTGTGATTTATACATAAAGACATCATGGATTTTCCTAGGTATATAGTTTTAACATTTATAATTCTCAAGATTTAAAAGTAAGATAAATTTCATGGTGTAAACTCAACTGTTTGAATGAATAGAAAGGAAGTCAGTTATTTGCATTTAACTTGGAAGATTTTTTTCCACCCTTTTAGTAGATTCCTTTTCTGGCTACTGATATAAAAATTTTCCTTTTAATCTTGTAAACTCAGCTGTTATATCCTTTACACATTGGTTTGTATTTCTGGGTGTTTCACACTTAGCCCTCAAGGCATTTGTAATTGTATCAAAGTGTCATCAGCACCTTACTACAGCCAACCTAGTTGGATATATGCTTATATAGTCTTTTAAGTTCATTGTGTTTTATTTTTTATTGTGGGAGAAATTTAAATAAATTACATTTGGAACCTTTTCAATTTCTTTGAAAGATAATATTGTAGAGTAGTCAAGGGTTTGATTTTTTGAGTTTGCAGTTGGACTGGTGAGAGTTGGCATCCCATTTCTGCCACTCATTAAATATGTGACTTTGGATAATCTGGTTACCCTCTTCAAGACTAGAAATGTAAATAATAACAGAACCTAACTTACAGAGTTGTTTTGACATTTAAATTAGTTCAGTAATGTCTGGTAAACAGTAAATCCTCCGGCTGTACTGTATCATCTGCATTTTCAACTGTACTGTATCATCTGCGTTTTCATCATCAATAATATTATTATACTGATTCTAAATCTTATATCCTTTCAGATTCATGAGCTTTTTTTCTTTTATTATATCTGCCTTTAAAAAAATTATTTTTAATGTGGTGCCTTTTTGATTAATTTTTATCTGTCCCCAAATGCATACCAAGTTTAATGAAATTCTGAACATTTTTTTATGTTACTATTTCATTCAGTAACCATATACTGAATTCCCACTATGTGCTGGGCACAGGGAATATAAAGATGAAAAAGAAAATATCTCTACCATCACTCAGTTACCACTAATGTAGCAATCACTTATGCTACACATATCCTTGTACAGACTTCTGAGAATATAATTAGTTTTTCTTGGGATAGAGGTTATAGCAGATTTCATGAAGAGGAAGATATTTGACCAGGATCTTAGAAAGTTATGATAGTATTAAACAGGTAATGAAAGGTGCTTGCCTATTGAGGGGTACAGTAAAGCTTTCTAGGCAGAAACAAAGGTACAGAAGTAATAAGGCATGGGAAATGTGTATGGAATTACAGGAGAAATGAGGGCCCTCTCTTTTTTGTATCTTTAAAGTTTTTTCTATTACCTCTACATATGAAAATGTTAAGATTTCTAAGTATATACCCTTCGATTCTCTGCCCTGGTTAATCTTCCACTGCATAACCTAATGCTACCCTGTATTTGTGGCCCAAAATGCTACAGTTATTGCCTCTTCTCGTTAACGTTATGTTCACAAGTTGTGTGAATTGTAGATTATTTTTTTCTCGTCTAACAGGCAGCTACCTTTATGTCTAAGGTTTTAATCTGCTCTACCAGTATCGAGTTTGTATGCCCACTGAACTTGCACACCATGGGAAAGACTACTTATGAGCTGAGATCACTGTGGAATCAGATGGGAGATGAATTGATATATCTTCCCTCCATCCCATCCTTTCTTCCTTCCACAAACATACATTGATTGGATGCCTATATGCAACTGGCATTATGTTAGATACTGAGAATACAAATTTATTTAATAAATAAGACATGTTCTCACCTCTAAAATCTAGGAGAGAAGAGAGACAAATTAGTTAATGTAAAAGTACGATGTAATATATACTATAATGAGGGTGTGAACAGAGTGCTATGGAAGCATCTAGGAGGGTGGATCTGTTATTTATAGCCGCAATAATGCTGCACAACAAAAAACCATAAAACCTCAGTAGTACAACATCAGCACATATGATTATGTGTCTAGGATAGTAAATTAGGCAGCTCTACCCATCTTTGGCTGGGCTCTGTCACCTGAGGGTCAGCTGACTGTCAGTTAATTTAGGATGATTCAATTGGGTTGACTCACCTCTGCTTCATGTGTCTCTAATCTTTCAGCAGATTCGCCTGGGCATATTTTCAAGGCAGTGGCAGAGTGCAAGCGCACAAGTTGAAAAGCTTAAGTGCTTCTTAGCCTCTGCTTGCTTACATTCTATTGGCCAAAGAATAAAACATTACTGAGCTCAGAGTTATAGTGCAAAACTAAAGTTGCTTGGCAATGGGAATGGGTATGGTATGGAGTGAAGTGTTAGTCAGGGCCATCAGTGAGTGCAATATGCCACAGAGGACCATCTAAATTAACAGATTGACAACCACACTAGAAAAAAAAATTTTTTTCCTTGGGGCCATGGTGTTTTATTACAAAAATAGAATAAAAACTTTGAAAACAAAGCAATCCTTTCAAATAATGAAAAATTTGTTATTTTTTTATCGTTTTCTGTGTGTGAGTTATATGCAACTTGAAAAATAGTTTTCATGGCTTTCCAGGTGAAGAGATGTGTGAGTTACATATGCTTCACGAGGCCTCAGGCTCGAAACTAGTGTGAGTTAAATACAACTCACATGGCAGTTGATGTGTTAAACTGAGAATTAGGGAACATTTCCCACAGGTGGTACCTCTTGAACTAAGTTTTTTCTTTTCTTTTTTGGGAGCCAGGGGTGGCTGGGGCCCAGCAGTGGTGGAGGCTGCAAGCAGCACAGCTCAGGGTTGAACTAAGTTTTGAAGGCACTGGGTGAATGAAAGAAGAAACAAAGACTGGCCGAGCATAGTGGCTCACGCCTATAATCCCAGCACTTTGGGAGGCCAAAGCAGGAGGATCGCTTGAGGCCAGGAGTCTGAGACCAGCCTGGACAACAAAGGGAGACCTTTTCTTTATAAAAAAGAAAATTAGCTGGATGTGGCAGAGCATGCCTATAGTCTCAGCTACTTGGGATGCTGGGATAGGAGGATCACTTGAGCCCAGGAGTTGGAGGCTGCAGTGAGCTATGATTGTGTCACTATGCTACAGCCTGGGTGACAGAATGAGACCGTGTCTCTAAAGTGGGGGGAAGGCTTGTTTGACAGACAAAACATCATGTACAAAGGAGAAAATATGAAACCCGTTGTGTGGTCAGCTATCTATAGGTCATTTGATATGTCAGGAACGAAGAGTGCATGGCTAGAAATAAGGCTAGAACCAAAGACAGAAGCCAGGTTTCAAAGCCTTTTTCTTTTTAAATAATAAACAAAGGAGTGAAAGTTGTAGAATTCTGTGTAGGTTCTAAGCTTTCCTAACTACTATTTTATTGATATTATTTATAGTTTTATTAACTACTACAGAGCTAGTACTTATGAAGAGACTGAATTGTATACAGTTTGGTAGTTGATAGATACATAGATGTATGTTTTTATTAGTATTTTTAGTATACTTAGAAGACTTCCTATGTTCATTGTAAGCTTCTAGAATTGCCGAGTAAGCTTTTTATAATACAATTTAAAAATTAATATGAGTTTTGGTGATAGTGTATATAAACATTTACAAAAGGTTACTATTTATACATGCCAAACTTTTAAGTTGTAGACTATGATCTAAAGTAAAACCAAGGCCGGCGCGGTGGCTTACACCTATAACCATAGCACTCTGGGAAGCTGAGGTGGAAGGATCGCTTAAGCTCAGGAGTTTGAGACCAGCCTGAGCAAGAGCGAGACCCCATTTCTACTAAAAATAGAAAAACTAGCTGGGTACAGTGGTATGTTCTTGTAGTCCCAGCTACTCAGGAGGCTGAGGCAGGAGGATTGCTTGAGCCCAGGAGTTTGAGGTTGAAGTAAGCTATGATGATTCCCCTGCACTCCAACTGGGGAGACAGAGTGAGACTCTGTCTAAAAAAAATAAAATAAAAAAGTAAAATCAAAACATCATTCAATGTATGCTGTATGTTTACTCTCAGTAGAATAGTTATATATAATTATATCTTAATAACATCTTTCTTCTGTCATCAGTTTTATATCCACGTTCCATAGGACAAACTGAAAATGCATTTCTTCTGAGTATACTAAATTCCATTTTTATTTGAGGAATACAGTATTGTTGAGACTAGAGATAACTTTTTCTTAATTTTCTTAGAACAAAAGTGACTGATCATTGTCCAGTTTACATAGTGTAGTGGGGCAGTATTCTTGTATACTTCCTGATTAAAACCAAAGCACTTTGTGAAAAAGCCAGTGGAATGTATTATGTAGTACAACTGGAATACATTATGTATTTTGCTATTGAAGTCACAAATATTTGCATAATTTTCACGTTTCTTAATGGATCATATAACTTTGCATATGATATGGATCATATAACTATGTTCTATATTTTAAAATTTATAGTTTTGTTTACTCATCATTGTAGCCTATCAGACTAAAACCATTGTTTTAGGTGACAAATTAGATCCTGCCAATACAACTGCATTGGGAGAGAGATTATATACAGTAGTGGTATTATTGCCAGGTGGTTTTCCTAGAATGACATTTAAAGGAGTGTAATTAAGTTATAATTTTGCTTCATTTTAAAAAATGGTGGGGGAGGCCGGGCATGGTGGCTCACGCCTGTAATCCTAGCACTCTGGGAGGCCGAGGTGGGTGGATCGCTCAAGGTCAGGAGTTTGAAACCAGCCTGAGCAAGAGCAAGACCCCGTCTCTACTATAAATAGAAAGAAATTAATTGGCCAACTAAAAATATATAGAAAAAATTAGCTGGGCATGGTGGCGCATGCCTGTAGTCCCAGTCACTTGGGAGGCTGAGGCAGAAGGATTGCTTAAGCCCAGCAGTTTGAGGTTGCTGTGAGCTAGGCTGACGCCACGACACTCACTCTAGCCTGGGCAACAGAG